>JAQGBV010000527.1:0-26004 GCA_034698685.1 Isotomurus pseudopalustris
TCAATTGGCTCGCCCTCGAACAGAAGAGTGCAACCAGCGCCTGTAGATGAAACCCTGCAACAAGAAGATGGCACAGTCTGTTCTTCAGATCACAGACAACATGAAGGAAGATCACATTTTGCTTCGCAGGATTTCTTTGGGAAGTGAGACAGTTGCTTTACTGTAATACTTGCTAACAATGCGAATATGGTTTGCCGATTATTACTAAAGACTTACAAATCATGTTTCATGTTTTGAGCCTAGGAGGAAATGCAAAGTAAGAATATATTCCTCGCAGGAAGGCAAGACAGGTTTCATGAATTTTTATCGAGCGCAAAAAGAGAATGTAGGTGATCATGATGGGTTCCATACTTCATTATCAGCCAATATAATATCCTCTCTTTCTTGTCTGGGTTATGCAAATAATGAGCTTATTTTATTCATGACAAGAGAAACTGTGTGTCTAACACAGTGCAAAGTGCAGGTTAATGCAATTCCATAAGCAGATCTAGCTCATACCAAATTACACTCAGTCAGTATTAAGTTTCTTTCAATCGTTATCTTATAGTAAATGTTCAAATAACGTCATATGAGACTTTTGTTTTGCTACAAAAGTGGTGACGTCCAATTCTACAGCTTACAAAGAATTCTCCGTACTGAACCCCTCAAATAAGTTGATTCTGAGCTGCTATATACTTGGTTCCACTTTAAAATTATTATTCATACAAGCGTTCCAGTAAAGCATTAAGTAATCTGAGACATAGTGATTGAATTAACAAGAATATTTTCGAGAGAGCTTAATGAATAGAAATCACTTCAATTCATGTCTTCCTTTAGTAGTACAGCGGGTTAAATCATCCCATCACAAACCCATCATAAATCTATTTATTTATTCGTTCCAGAGAAGAGCTACGACCAATCCAATTCATGGCCAATTGTAGATTAATCTCTTCTCTGGGTCTGTTAGTATGTTTGACTGACCCAGTTAGCCTCACACTCCACTTGCTGAATCTGCATCTGCTTCACTTCTTATCATTCTATCGCGTTATGTCATTCTGCCGGGCTCTTTTTTGGACTTACTTTGTAAAGTCTTTTTAATTTGCTGTCCTTACTTTATGGGACATTCTAGTTATCGTAATCATTTTTCAAACGCAATAAAGAACTGTGGTTGTCGGAGGGTTTGTCCTCATTCAAAATGCAGACTGGTTGTGCTAATAATACATTGAAGAAGTATCATACGAAATTTCACCCATGCATGCATGGGTATCTGATACATCACATTTGTTGCGTTAATCCAAAATCTCCTGGACCAACAGTTGAGAGGAAATAAATGACAGTTTTTAATTTTTCACTGCCACACTGCCACATAAATCTGTTTTACAAGGTCGCACATTCCCAATCACCTTTGCACTATGTTGACAGCTAAGCTGACCCTTTCATCACAGGTTGTCACAATCCGATTCCATCAATTAAGTTTAAAATTATTCAAAGCAATAAATTTTCTCGCTATCATAAGATATCATAGAAAATCAATTTTTCACACGGCTGGTGTTTTATTTCAAATTTACTACAGTTGATTGAATTTCAAATGGATTCCATATAGTTCAGTGAGTTCAGTCACATTCTGGCTGATGTCATGCATCATGAGACCATTAAAATTGTTATTGCTTTATTAACAGTTAGTTTAAAATTACAATATTTTACTTTTAACTGTGGAAAGATAAAGTAGTAGTGATATTTCTATTCTATTGTAAGTATCAAAAATGTGATTATCATACGACGATTTAAAAACGACGAGGTTATTCAACGATCACAGGATGAAATATGAAACTTACAGAGTAATTAAATATTTTTTATAATAATTGTACACAGACATCTCATATTCTGTTTTCTCGCATGAGGATTTTCGTGCAGCGGAAAATTAAAACTCCGTAATATTTGAGAAGATTATTCATATTTTTTCGCTTGAGTTCGATTCTCAGACATTCGATATGAGTCTTCGTGCGTCATCATCGTTTCTCGCAAGATAAATTATGAAGGTCTGTTATTTAGATTTCTGTGGACTTGCAATCTTAAATAAACAATACGCTTGAATCATCTTTAAACTTTACTCAAATGACAAATCAGAAGGAACAAAGTATGTGCTTTCTGCTTCATGAAAGTGATTGGGGAACACGAGGACTGGAAGAGTTATCCGTTGACGCCTGATGTGTTTGCTTGAACTCAAAAGATGCTCATCAAGATGATGATAGGTGGATTCCATGACAGAAATACAACTCAATATATGGGCAGGGTGATTCCATCTTATAAGGCTTTTGCTGTTTGAACTCGACGAGCTGGTTTCATCCATCAATCCAGAATCCAAGGGGCTACATAGACTGGTTTTAAAGTCAATACATTTGGTACAAGTCAACTCCGTGAGGACCTATGTTGTTCTCACATAGTGACTGGAAGAGACGCTTATCTTCGTGGGATGAGTTCAAGCAGCATGTCTTCCGATGTATTTTTGTTCCTGAAGGCTAATTTCGTCTTAAGGCAGGAGACGGCAGGAGTGACTTATTTTTCCACCCGGACAAAAATACCTCAGCAAGTTTTTCTGGGAATTTACAGGGAACTGGGAACAAACATGTCTTTATGATGAGAGGGTTCAAAAATCAACTCCCAACAAAGCATACATTCTCACCCTCATGTTTCGTCGTGTTGGTACGAATGGTATCTGCATTAGGTATCTTTCTTCTTGTGCCAAGTCTAAGCCCAAAGGGTACTTTAGACTGTTTGATTCGTGTGCGTGATTCATTCGAAATTCCTCTTTAAGACGAAAGTACAACAAGTGCATGAAGAAAACTTAAAGGTCAACTGGTTCCATAATAGGAGATCCATAAACTCATGCAGCACCGATATTACAATTGTTGCACAGATACAAGATTTACATAAAGATACCGTGACAAGGGAGTTCAAAGATTACTCAAAAGAAAAATGCACGCATGTTAATGGACGCGTAGTCTTTCATCAAACTTTCAGACGCTACACGAAGTTGAAATCCAGTTTTTCGAAAAGACGACATATGGATGACCAATGCACGATGAATTATTCAGTGTCACAGGAGAGGAAGTGTTAGTAATCTATGCATCTCTGCTACAAAAGTATACATGAATTTCTTATAATGATACTGTCTTGTCTGATAAGTGATGGCATGGTATGAACTTCTCGTCTTGAGAAGAAAGTCGTTAGGGAGAAATTTCATCCAACAGGTAGCTCCTGCACTACCTGTGACAGCCAAATCATCCCCTATCATTCTAATATTACTGCTTCTGTTAAAGCCTGAGTACATAGGTCATCTAGGAGTGCAGTGGTTGCTGGTTAAAGTCCAAGACCATGCATCCTTCCACAGGTAAGGTGAGTAGTGATACTGCGTCCACTTTTAACACGTGTGGACACTGGTAAAATCCTTTAACTCCAATAGATGAACTGATGAGAGATTTTGTGCTGGGGGTGAAAGAATGTAAGAACATCTGGCATCAACGGACATTTCGAGGGGCTGCTGAAACTCACCAAGTTGCATTCACTGAAATAACCAGTTCTGTATATGTTCATGAATCCCATAGGGGTTGATATCTGGACGGAATCCTATGCACTAAAATCTTCTGCTTATTGTAATGCTGTAGTGTATGCTATCTTCGTCATATTTTGATCCACACTGCCGTATGCTCACCGAAGTATATGCCGTCTAATTGCTCAGTTACATTACCAAGAAGTGTTCGACGAGTAAGTTGTCTCAGAAATTGTGAATTGTGTGACTACATAGGGTTAACTTCTTACTAGGATAACTCAATCGGTCACATTCCTCTGGCTTCCAGAAACATTAAGGTAATTTTTTCATTTATTTTGACACTAGTTTTGGTTCATTTCATGATTTCATTAAATATACACCATCATTCAATGGAGAATCATGAGCCGTGATCTCGATCTGGGAAGGATCTGGAAATTACATAAGATTAACATTTAGTTTCATGAATGACATTTGAAACAAACGTATTTAAATATCTTGTGCTTCGATTACATTTGACTTGACAATATTGTTTTTGTCTTGAACACAAAAAACGCATCTGCATTGTGTAAAGAGAATAGAGTGAAATTGAAACACAATTGTTTAAAATTAATTACAGGAGGTGTGATTTCCTAATCAAACGACATCATGTTTGATGTATTCGGATCGGTCAAGTCTCTGCTGAAGCTTGACTCAGTATGCATAGACAACAATATATTTCGACTCCACTACAAAGCGACTGTAGTCATCCTTGTAGCATTTTCGCTACTTGTAACCTCAAGACAGTATATCGGAGATCCGATTGACTGCATCGTCGATGCATCCGTGGGAGGCGACATTATGGACACTTACTGCTGGATCCATTCCACCTACACACTTCCAGACAAACTCACTGGCAAAATCGGTAAGTTTCGAATGGGACCCCTTATGGACCTGCAAGGAGAAAGCAATGCTTTCACCATTGTAACCAGACAATCATTATGGTGTTTAATGTGTATTTACCTTCTTGTTCCATAGGAGTTGAAGTACCACACCCTGGAGTGAGTGGATTAACAAGCGAGTCTGATGAAGTACGGTACCACAAGTACTACCAGTGGGTGAGTGAAAGACTAGCGAAACTCCGAGAGGAAGTTTGGCAAATCCTTACAAGCAAAATGTTCATGAACAATTTTTTCCGGGGTTTTTCATGTGTGGATTTTTTTCTTAGGTGTGCTTCGTCCTTTTCTTCCAAGCTATGCTTTTCTATGTGCCAAGATACTTGTGGAAGACCTGGGAAGGTGGAAGAATGAAGATGCTCGTGATGGATCTGAACTGCCCGATCGTCGATGAGGATAACAAATGTGACAGGAAGAAGCTTATTATTGATTACTTCTATTCAAACATACGCAACCACAATTTCTACGCGTATAGGTTCTTCTTTTGTGAAGTACTGAACTTCATAAATGTTGTGGGACAAATATTTTTCATGGACATGTTCTTAGGTATGATTTCAACTTATTTTATTCATGAATTTTTCTTCAGAACTGCTCAGGACGAATAATAACTGAAGTGTTTTTTCGTCTTCCCAGGTTATGAATTCACAACATATGGAAGCGAAGTCTTAGCTTTCACAGAGAAAGATCCCATGGACAGACGAGACCCTATGGCAAATGTAAGTCCACTATTAATTAGAAGCTATATTCTGAAATGGTCTGACGAAACCTCAAAGCTTCCTGTGCGTATTAATCTAAGTAATTTGTGTCTGTTGCTATTGCAGGTCTTCCCCAAAGTTACAAAGTGCACATTCAACAAATACGGACCTGGAGGTAACATCATTGCCTACGACGGTCTGTGTGTTCTTCCCCTGAACATCGTGAATGAGAAGATCTACGTGTTCTTGTGGTTCTGGTTCATCATCGTCTCCGTGATTTCCGGAGTGTCCCTCATCTACAGAGCAATCACAGTTTTCGGTTCCAACGTTCGAATGTACCTTCTCCGAGCCAAATCTCGACTTGCTGACCCTGAGCACATCGATGTGATCTCTCAAAAATGTGAAGTCGGCGACTGGTTTGTTCTGTACCAGTTGGGTAAGAATATGGACCCTCTTATTTACCGGGAACTCATGCGAGATTTAGCCAGGAAGCTTAACGGGGGAGGAGACAGGGATTCCGTTTAAGCAGCATAGTTAATCTATCCAAAATCAAGTGTTTGATCAGAATCGCAACTCTATGCACTTTATCTCATTCATTGGTTTTCCTCCTCTGAGTCTGCGGTTTCATATTTTATTAACGGTTTCTGCTTGGAATTATTTTGAACAAAGAATACTGACAGACTAAATCATACACTTCATTCCAGTTTACAGTTCCATATATTCCTCGATTTTAAAGTTTACTAATCTTTGAGCTCTGTAGATAGTTAACCTTGCATGTAGAGATGGACATATTAGAAATATCCAGATATTAGCTCATCATCATCATTTACGTCGACATGATGGTTTATTCCACACGGTTGATGAAAACCAGATTTCTGAGAATGAAGCATATCACTTCCCTCGGTAAAACCTTGTTATCTCTGTACGATTTATTTAAACAGAGACACGTATTTCTCAAGATTAAACAATCAAACTTGAGACGTTTATAGTGCCTTTCGTGTAAACATTGGACTAAAATGATGTGTATATTATGCTACAGTACTCGTTCATCTCATGTCCATAATTATTTAGTTAAGAGTCTTAAATTCACTGATTAGCAAAGAACCCATGATCCACTAAAGATAGCCATCATGCAGACGATAAATCTTTTTAGTCAGGGTCGAATCGGAATCAGCACATTTTCTATTCTGTAAGAACAACTTCGCGATAAGCAATAAGGCTGACTGTCTGATTAATAATGTAACAAAACTCACCTGAAATGAGCATTGAATACAACTAAGACAATTAATTTTTCACTGCGAGAAGCAATACGAAAGGATAAACCACCTTTCAATCGACAATATTTTAGACCATCCATAAGCATGCAGATAGTCTGAGGATCTTTCAAGCAGAAATATGTAGAGAAATAAAAGAACGATGTATTTTGTAAGCGATTAGAAAGTCTCGATCGTGTTCGTTGTCAGCCACACGGCATTTCATGAATATATTTTAATATATATAATATATAGAATACTCTACTGCTGCTTGTAAAACTAACGCTGCTCCCAAATCATCAATGAATACTATATTATATAAATATAGGCTAAGCCTGATCCACAAGTGTGTTTTATTACTGTTAAAATTGAAATGATAATTGTTTTAGCATGGTGTGTGGTATGTAAATGTGGCATTATTTATGAGGTAGCATCTCTCTTGGATTTCGTAACTAGCTACTACACTACGGCTGCTTAAGCAGCTTACATTAAATTAAGCTGTTCATCTTCTATATTTTATTGTTAAAGTATTTTGTTATTTGAAATGTATTTTATTTCTTCTGAGTTGCGTGGTAGAATCTAATGTACTTCAGTACTCAAAATATATGATGAATTTTTTGAAATAAAAAGCTTCAAAATTTGAAAAATAACGCAACAGAAGCCTCCAAATGCTTTGTTTTATTGTTTTGTCTCTTTCTCACCTTCAACCTTGATGTGTAGAATGAATTGTATTTGCAACTTAGCACCTACTTGCGTCATCTAACCCATTTCGAGCACGTGGCACCGTAAATTCATATTCATTACTTTCGTAATGGACCATTCTACTTCACTGCGCTAATCGTAATCGCTAGTGAGACAAGAATGAGTCACTTGAAAACAATGTCAAATGTGGGCAAGTCACTGATTCCAGGTAAATAGTAACGAGTGACACAACAGGAAGAATGACGACCGCTCCGAGAATTCCTCCAACCTGTGGAGAGCCCTGGTAATAATAGTTAAGGAATCTGTGCATGCCTAAATGGAATATCATTATGCCTAATGGAGCTTTTATGTCGAACCGGAATGCATTAACTCATTTCCTTACGCTGATCTCGGCTTCTCCATCAGACTGAAACTTATGAGTGCATACACAACAGTCATACTGAATCACAGATACCGAGGTCATTTCACAATCAATGAGTAGTGCAAAATGCAAGTACATGCATGCATACTTCCCGACAGAACGATTTGTTGAGTTTCATTTCTCATCGTATCGGAGAATCTATTTGTTATTCCAAAGATGCAGTTTCATTGAAATATTCGTCTGAGCCTGCACAAACTACAGTTCCAAATGTTGAAGTACTAAAGTGTGGACGTGGAACTAGAATTTTTATTTGTTAATCTACCGAGTGTTCTCCACTAGCATCACTTATGAATTTGCATGCTTGCTTAGTAAGCTATCCATACAATAATAATCTAGACCAAACATCGTAAAACTTTTATGTGCAATTTTTTTTCGCTGCTTGCTATTACAATAACTAGATTTTCAGCCTATGGCGAACATACTTCTGTTTGATTGTTATCAGTAAATTTATCGAGATGCAAAGAAAATCAATGCTTAACTTCAGATTCAAGATAAAGGAGTAAAGCATTCCTGGTACATATGTTTCCTATATTAATGATAATACCAACTTACCCATCTGCTATATACTATATTTGGGCTTGCACATCGTGAGAACATTTATAAACAATAAAACACTGGTCATCGGGTCTGGGTCACAAATTCACAATAGAAGAATAAAAGGTAAACCTTCTATACTTGCAGATAGACTACAAATTTTGCAGACAGATTTTGCTTCCAACTTATTGTATTCCTGATACTTCTTAGTCTACAGAATACTTGTTATGTTGGAATTTGCATTTACGCAGGACAACAAGCCACATCTTTAGTTGAACAAAAGTAAATAATTCATGATGACAATAAGAACTTAGCTGATGTCAACAACATGACAATGATTAATCGCGACAAGTAGTTGCAGATTTACATATCTGCTGAAATATTCATTGGTTCCATGAGATTAATGCACAATGTATTTTGAACATTTCCATGAGCAAAGCCCTTGCACACATCGTCACACCCGAACTGTGTGTATGAGACAATTTACACACAACTGATATCAAACCAATATTCAACTAATCTCTCGACCCTTATTTTCCAACCGGATAACTTTCAACCGTTAAAAATGTAGAACGGTTTAACTGTTTGAGTAAATGCGACGTTGCGATGCATTCGATCCGAATTTATTTTGCAAATGTGAGCCACAAAATGCATAACATCCGAAGGTCTAAACCTCCCTCGGTAAAATTTCACTAATCAGGAAGATAACTGTGTGTGTTCGAATTCAGCACAAGGTACATGTGTAAATAATGTGTAAATACGCTTTAGTCACCTTGTACACGATTTAGTTTCAGAATTCAGATAAGATGCAATAAAAAAGATTTTCCCAATGGCCCGAACTGCTCCAAATGCGCTTATCTCTCAAATACACATGCAGGTGAAATGGAGAGTGAGCGAATGGTTTGAAAGTATGGACCATGATAACAGCATTACGGCATCCGCATGATAATCACAACGGATTCCGATATTCCCATGCATTCTGATCTTACAATTAGTCCGCTTTACCTTCTTCCAAGCCCTGACGAGGCTTTAGAACTGCTTAACAATTCATTAGTGATTCCGCTTTATCATTCAAGATGTCTTTGTTGGAAACAATTTCAAAAATATCCCAGTTTAAGATTGACTTAGACAAAGTTCGAATCGAAGATTCCATTTTTCGTTTATTCTCTAAAACAACGGTGGGATGTTTCTTCCTTTGTGCTATTTTGGTGACGATGCAACAGTTGATAGGCAAGTTGACCTCATTAATTGAAGAAAATAGTGCTTTATTCAATTCGTAATTATGGACCTTTCCAACAGGTGAGCATATCAAATGCATCTTGCCCCCCAAAGAAGATGTTAGATCAGAAGCTCTAAATCAATATTGTTTTATAATGAGCACCTACACTGTTCCGCATCTGTAAGTTTTATTGGTCAATGGTCACATTACAATTTTACAATCTTTTCGATAAGTTCAAGAGAGTCTTGATTTTAAGGTACAATAAAACTGTCGGGCAAGAAACTGCACACTTTGGAGTAGGTCCTCATGCCCCAGAACAAGATGAACAGAAGTACCACTACTACTACCAATGGGTAAACCGTTTGAGGATACAATTTGTAGGTAGAATACAGAAATCATAATAATAATGACGCATTGCTTCATGTCAGGTGCCATTTGCTCTATTCTTCCAAGGATTGTCATTTCTTATTCCCCACTTTTTATGGAAAGCATTTGAAGAAGGAAAGATTAAGGCCTACTGTACGATGGAACTTGCTCCGAAAGTGACTCTTAAGGTAAGCTACTTCTATGCGCAGAACACGAGGTGTTATGTAATACTAATTTTTGATTTTCTTGCCCTGATTAACATAGACAAGAAACTTCATCAAAGAGAAAGATTTGCCAGCGAAAGAAAGCTCGCTTAACAAAGCAGCAGTATACTTTGTTCGCAGCAGAAGCTGCAACAAATCTTATGCATACTTCTACACAATTTGTGAAATAATGAATTTCGTTCTGATAATTCTGAACTTTGTCTTCACGAATGCATTTCTTGGGTCCAACAACTTCAAAAATTACGGTCCTGATGTCCTCGATTATCTCGGAAACGATCCAGAATCCGATATGAACCCGATGAATAGAGTTTTCCCTAAGGTAAGAATGCATTAAATGAGATGATGAGTATTTGACATATTTATTCGCTTCAGACCTTTCTGATGTGACAAGTGACTTCTATCTATCTTTTATCAGGTTGCTAAATGCGACTTCCATAAGTATGGTCCGTCAGGAAACCTTATAAGGTAATTGAATGAAATATCACAATATATTAAATCCTCACTCATCGGTTAGCTGTCACTTGATGAGGTTATTAGATTTGAATAAATTTTCAATTTGCTTTTAGATACGACATAATGTGTGTCCTCGCCCTAAACATTATAAATGAGAAGATCTATGTGTTCCTGTGGTAAGAGCGATTCGAATGATAATTTATTGCTTAATTCTGTGTGTGAAGTCTAACTTTCGACACTGAACTGAAATGTATACCATTTCATTAGAATTGATGATCGGACGCCACCTCAGTCGGCAACTCGAGTCAGTTCAAAAACATACTCTTAAAACGGTGCTGCTGTTTTTGCACTAATTTCTGAGTGAATAACAAGTAGTATAGAGTGTACACGTGATGATTTGAAGTTCCTACCACACCCCAACAACTCCCTCGACTCGATAGGCACTTACCATAAAACGCAAATAATTGAAGCGTGAATAGGGAAAGAATCATTTCTTTCAATAGACTGACAGTTGTCAGTTCTGGAGAAAAACTTATCGCAGTTGAAATAGAATTTGAAATGGAATGCTCTCCATGCTTTCCACTGTGCACCTCGCCTACTTGAGATTTCGAAATAAATAGAGAGCAGACTAGCAGACAAAGCATTCCTCCAGTCCCATACTTTAGTTACGGTAATTGCTTTCTGCATTCATCAACGATACGGAATGAGATGCACACGACACAAATGGTTGTGAGATTTCACTGCGAGACGGTTTTACTTTCCACTAAAAAAGCTGACAATGACTTACTCGTCTCTGCCAAGAATAGTCAGAACACAGAATAAAGGCTTAAATCCCGTACACAAAGATTATTTTACAATTTCGGTGTAAAATGTATACTTATGGATAAGGATGAGAGTCTGCAATAGTTTATGTTGATTACGTCATGAAGGTTGATTCCTGCAATGTGTGTGTTTTACCTATGGCTTTCTGTATCAATCTCAATGCACATTTCAAAGGCTATTTTTAAAACGCAACTTACTCAAACATTTTAGGTTCTGGTTTGTGATAACCGCTATCATCTCTGGAATCGCATTACTCTTCCGATTGATACTGCTGTTTCTTCCTGGCATCAGGAACCAATTTTTGAGGAGAAAGGTCAATCCGAACCACAAAGACGCTCTGGACTACATTCTCCAGAACTTAGGATACGCAGACTGGTTTGTTCTCAATCTCATTTCCAACAATGTCAACAGCATTCGATTTGGAGAACTTTGTGAAAGCATCAAAATGGCATTCATAAAACGAGTTGATATGTCTGACCTCTCAAGAATGTCTAGTCCATCGCCAAGTCCTCCTCCAACTTACCCCTTAGAAAAATTAGCTCGAGATGCAACTGATCAGGATAATGACTCAAATTCCCCACTTCTACATGTTCTACCTGCTTAAAATGGTAACTTCTGTTCATGCTGTTGACTTTCGACAAATTACTAATAATGTTAAAAAGCAAAATTGACATATTCTCAACTATTATATTGTTGGGGATGAAATCGAGAAATTGTCACATTCATTTGAATGGGAAGAGGGTAGGTTAGTGTTACTCATTCCAACCAATAGTCACGACTAAAGCAGTTCGGGCCTAATTAAACTAGCAAGAGATTTCCAATAAATGTGCCCAGACAATCGTGTGTACGTGAGCAATAAGCAAAATCAACTATGTTACAGGAATTACATCAAACATTGGGATTGAAGTAAATCTTTTCCTTTCTTTTTAAAGCCTATGGGACACGAATTATTCCTGTAGAAATATTTGTAAAGGTCCAATGAATCACATTATTCTGTGCCCTGCTATTTATAAAACATGATAGTCTTATTTGTAATATGTACAGCTTGATCTCTAGATTCTAAAGTACTTTATGCTCAGTGAATAAAGATACATTCAAATCAGCCTAAAGTATAACTGGAAAGAACTGAGTCTGTCGTTTATTTTACAGATATTTAAACTTATAGTACTTAGAGAGTTGTAACTGACAACGATATATGGACGAGGTCATCAGTATTATCTTAACTGTTAAGTCTATACTATAACACATCCAGTGTCATGCATCATCCTGTAGTCTAGAAAGTTGTCGCGTGAGATTAAGGGTGTGAGTAATGTCTCTTGTCAAAAACATTCCAACTTGTATTACTGCCCACATGATAGCACTTTAAGTACCTTCAATCTCCTATTTCAGCACAAGCTTTCTTACCTAAAGTTTAGTACCAATGTAAGCATCTCGCAAATCAAACTCCAAAAGAAACTGCATGGTTGTTTGATTACGTACAGGTGTGTATGTGTTTCGTACACTATGTGTCTACCATTCATCTTGTCTTTCTAGACGTCTGAGGTTGGACGAACAGAAAGAAAGGGGTGGTTGGTGGCTCTTCCTTCGCATACTGTGAGAAAGTTTTCTTTGTAGTTATAAAATGATCAAAAAGACAGCAAATGTGTTTGCCTAAAGGTGAACACTGCAAACGGATATTACATTCGTTAGTTAATGCACTCGTGTTTGCTCATGCATTTAAGTCTACGAACACCAGATGTACGCTTCTAACACTGCTACTCCTCCTTCCTTCAACAACGTACACGATAATGCGAAATATGTAATAAAAATGCATGCAGAATAATTTAAAATTATTATTGCCACTAGATTTTAATAAGCATTCGCAAGCGTCAGTTTTGACAGGCGAAGCATCTGAGGTGCACAACTTGAGGTAGTGAGGGATACGTTTCAGTATTTCGAAACCAGAATTAGATTTTTATATTTTGTGTAAGTTAACCTTCAAATGTCCATCTTCCCCTTCATCCTTAGTGAGTACAGAGATAATTAACCAGTCTACCGAGCTCCTATTCACATTTGTTTTATCGTATCTCGTCTACATTCGATAAATTAAATACGTCTTTTCATCGGGAAGTGGGAATGACCTGTTCTACCTGCTTTAATCCACTATCACCCAACTATACCTGCATAACCTGCAATATGGTGATAATGCATAAAATGAAAGCCTCCTCGTCTGCTCATCCTGCTCCTGTTTGATTCCCATGTAATCAAAGATATTCTATTCAAACTCCATAAGCCTACGTGATGTGATTATATACCTTTAATGTCTATCTGCTAAGAAATAGTTCTTTCCCTTCGGTATATTTCCAAGTACCACACTCGACCATTACCATCCATAACCCAACTCAATACTCATCCAATACTATAAAAAGCGAAGAAAAAACACTCATCTCTCTGGGGCAATAAACAACACCAAAGATATTTGTACAGCCCATCATAACCTGCTGCATACACATGAATTTTACATCTTTACACCACCAAATCTTTGATTAAAATACCTTTCCATGAGTTTTCAGACTCTTCTTTATATGGATGACTGGTATAAAAATTATAATTCTTAAAGCTTTAATAATCTTCGTGTGTTCACTGGTTGTATGCACAGAAGAAGAAGAGATGAGTACCTCTTTCTAAGATCTCATATTCTTTTTATATAGTACAAACAAGTGCATCGTCCCATGGCTGTTCTAGCTCTCTGTTTGAGACACTTTATAGCTCTACCTGCATTACCCAAAGCCAGCATGCTAAGCAATCAGATGCACATCTCATCCTCTCACCTGAGGAAATACCTTTCTTCGTTAAAAAGCTAACCAGTATCTCATATTAAAACAACAATAAGGGGAAAAGGATGCCCGGAGGAGGTTTAAATTCTATAATTTTTCCATTCTTTACCTACCCAGTTACACACACGCTTATGCTTAACCCTTTGCTGGGCATTTTCTCATAGGGATGTAAGTTTGCATCCCTCTACCAGCTAAGGGTGTACCTGCTTGACTAGTCAAACAGTGGCCCAATATTTGACAACGTCGATCTTACATCCTCCACATCTTCTTACCCACCATAAGGGTGAGATTTCATTTGAGAGATGACATCTCCAAGTGTTATTGCATCAGGGGTTGTATTTTGTTTTATACTCGCAGCCTGCTACTTAAATACCATTGTATACTTAAATGTACGCTAAAAGTTAACACAGTCCCCCATGAAAATGTGATCTCGCCTATTACTGGATATACATGAAAGGAGGTCTCTCATGAAGAGCACATCTTTAACCCGATAACTACACACACAAGTTAAATGTACATCCAGTGATGAGAGACAAGCCAATCCTTAACTGACTTCGCGTACTTATTGCTGCCTGCACTACACAACCTCAGAGGAGAGACATTATTATTAAGTATAGTAGTGCATCTTTAATTCTCCCATTGTTGCTCCCTACCTCGTCTCTCTACTTATTCCTCAATGATAATAATACATATGCCCAGTATTGTTACTCATAGTCTCTCTCCTCTCGTCTTTCTCAGAACTTACTGAGGCATCGCCACCACCACCACCGTCAGGGTAAGAATTCAAGAATCACTGACTGCTTCTTCGAGGGGTTGTGCTTCTCCTCCGTCAAAAAATTCTTCCACATTTCATTTAAATACATACTTGTTTGAATTTTGGAAAATTCAGGGAAATATTCAACCGGGCGTTTCTGCTGCAGCTGCCACGAGAGAAAAGAAAGAACTGTCATTGTTGTTGTTGTTGGGGGTTGAGAAAGGTCGCGCGAAAAGTTTTTCCAGGGGAGTTAGTTTGAATTCGAGCGTCGCGTGAACGCGTTCCAGCGTTGGAAGTCCGGAGAGTCCGAAATCGGAGCGTCTTTCGTCGGTGGGCGAAGAAGTAGGAGTGTGTTATTTTTTTAAGTGTTTCTGTGAGCTCTAAGAGCACAACAGGCCGTCAAGATGTATAATTTACTGTCGGGGTTGAAAGACTACTTCAAGAGACAGGAGATTATTATAGACAATCCGATTTTTCGGATCCATTGTACTTTCACCACCGTTCTCCTCATTACTTTCTCCATGATCATTACGTGGACGCAGTTTGTTGGACAACCCATTCGGTGTATTGTTGATGGAGTCCCTACTCATGTGGTCAACACCTACTGTTGGATTATGACTACTTTCACCATGCCTGGTAAGGATGTTTCTAATATTTTATGGCTTCTTTGGGCTTCTTTGGAGGAACGGGGATTAGTTTCTCGGTTCATGATCATGTGGGTGGTGCAAATGCAGCAGCAGGAAGGATTTGTGGTGCTGGTGATTTGGTTTTTTAGCTGGCGAGCATGCATTTTAAGTGGCTTCATCAGTTGCACAATTGTGTGCATTAAAATTAGAGCCAAAGCTGTGGAGTTACAAAACAAACCATATGCAGCATAAAAGTTTGTGTGCATTGAATGGGCGTTTTGGTGGAGAGCTTTTCTCTGAAGTCGTAGATAGTTCAAAGGAGTGAGGAAGTTGACGGGATTTGATTTACTTTTCAATGGAATGATTGGATATTTATTTCGGGATTTCGGCGTAGTATGTGTGTCGGTGGAATTTTTTATTGTACCTTGATCCTCACCAGTACCACTGCCTTGTGCCTGTTCGGTTGTTTATGAATTTGGTTGTATTTGTATTTCATGACTTATAAAAATATTGTTAGTAACGGCCCAAGGCTAATAATATTGAATGTTAACTAACCCTGATTATTATTAGCTCTGGTAAGGGATCGATGGGTTTTGAAAACTTGAATTGTAATACTTGACTCAATAGAATAGATTAATACCTTCCGTATCTAGTTCCATGAATGAATTTACTCTGCGAAATGTGTGGTCTATGAGGAGTTTATAAGGTGCAATCTTTGCAATTATTTGTGTGCAAATTATTGTTGGGAATCTGCTGTGGGCCATTGGTTAATTACGGTGGTTGGAAGTGGTACTCACGTAATGCTTTTTACATTATTCATGGAAGTAAGATGAGGTTACTACACATAATGTACTACAGAATGAATCATCGTGGTAGAAAAGCCTTTGAACTATATTCAATTCTTTTACCACGTGCGCTTGCTTATTTAGTAGTATCGAAAAAATACATTCTGGAGATTTGCGTCTAAGTCAATAATTAACTTCTGCAGATGCCTTCTTGCGTCCGGATTCGAATCGTGTGGTGGCCCATCCTGGTGTTGGCACCAACTATTATGATGATGAGAAAAGGCAGAAACATTATACGTATTACCAATGGGTAGGTGAATTTGTGTCTTCTTTTATTCTTGTATCCAGCCATTTTCTCATTTCCGTTACTCTTCTTGACATCAAATACTTTATAAGGATGTTGTCTAATTGAGATGAATGCATTTTGTGATATCAACAGGTGTGCTTTGTTCTGTTCTTCCAAGCTCTTTTATGTTACTTCCCCAAGTGGCTTTGGGAAACATGGGAGAGACAACTTATGAGCACTATCGTGTGTGGACTGAATATTGGACTCCGATCTGAGGAAGAGAAGTCTCTAAAGAAATCTGTTTTGATTGACTACCTAATTCGTCATTTGAATGTGAGTTCACTACTGATAACGATGATAAGTGGATAAGTGGATTGAATGATCTGTAACTGATGGCGTTGACTGTTTTATCGAGGTTTTATGAGCCTAAGAATGTTTGTTTAATTTGATTGTAGCAACACAACATGTACGCTTTCCGGTATTGGTTCTGTGAAGCTCTGTGCTTTGTCAACATCATCTTCCAAATGTTCGTGATGGACTGGTTCTTCAAAGGGGATTTCTTTTCGTACGGTCTCAGCGTACTCACATTCGATGATCTGGATCAGGACCAAAGAAATGATCATATGGTTTACGTGTTCCCACGTGTCACTAAGTGCACATTCAGAAAGTACGTTCATATAGATTTTATGCTATTATAAGTATTTGCATAGAAACATTGAAACGGTGTATGAATTCGATAGAAGCCATAATTAACTTATGAATTTGTGCTGTCGTATAAAGGTATGGTCCTTCCGCAACGATTGAGAAACACGATGCCATTTGTATCCTCCCACTGAATATTGTCAATGAGAAGACCTACATTTTCCTGTGGTTTTGGTTTATCATCCTGGCTATTTTGACCGCCGTCGTTGTCATCTTCCGGTTTGTGATGGTTCTTTCTCCGTCTCTCCGACCAAGACTTATGCATGCTAGAAACCGCATGGTTCCCGAAGAAGCAGTTAATTCTGTTGCCCGGAAAGTGAGCATTGGAGATTGGTGGGTTCTCTACATGCTTGGTAGAAATATTGACCCTCAAATATATCGCGATGTCATTATTGAGTTTTCCAAGAAAAATGAAACGGCTCACTCTAACAATCCAAAAATCCACTGATAAATAGCCACTGTTGTATGCAATCATGAATTCGAAATCTTTATATATAGCTAGATCGGCCATATCATTACAGACTTTGCATTCTTCTGTTCAGTTAGTTACTTTTTTCTAGATCCGTATTATTCAAATGCTCAGTTCGAAATCGATGCACCACAGTGTAGGGTTGAAATTCTTTCTCTCCCTGCTCGCTCTTAAATTGTTAGAGCACGATGATTGTAATTATTGTTATTGCTGCTCGTCTGTCTTTCTTGGAGGTATCTGATTGTGGAACGGAATGATGTTATGGAAAGATATTTATAGATCGAGTTTTTGCTTTGAAGCAAGACTGTATAGTGTTGTGTTTAGACATCAAAAACAACTTAAGATGTTCACGATTACATGCAATATTGGCTTGCTAAGTAAAGTAATTTCGTTTGATTAAAGATTAGTTTATCAGCTTATTTAATAAGAAGTTGGCAGAATTTTGTTGTTTTTTAAGCGTCCTCTTACATAAATATTGCCCTCAAGTTGTATATTTCAGTAATTGAACCGAATGCAGACTAACGAGTGAGAGTAATTATAATTAGATTCAGATCTGTAAACGACTCTGGATTTTGGTTTGTACTTGTGTAAGATGTATAAAGATTGTATAAGGACTTGAGGCGTGATAATGACAAAGAGTTCTTGGATAAATACAGCCTCAGCCATACACCACGCTAAAACGCTGTTCTTGTGTACGTATTTTAACCAAAATAGCTCAGCTGAAGATGTATAACTACAACTTTTATGACTCGTACTAGTTTTACTGGAGAAAATAATGAACAAAGAAAGCAATAAAGAGTAAGTCTGTCTTTTCAACTGTGGAGTCATTCCAAATTAGTGCCTCAGTTTAAACTCTAAACCATCTCCACGCACGTGTTCACATATGAACTGAAATGAGGATTTTATTGTTAGAAGATTTTATTTTAGAAATACTAATATTATTATGATGAAATTGTTATTATTTTATTATCACTGTTATGAAATTATATAAGTTTGTATCTAATTAAGTAAACCTATATTATATAGTTAGCGTTAAACCCCTTACCCTTTTCCATGTTGTACATTCATCTCAAAATGTTTCCTGTTGTTTTAGTTCCAATAAAAATGGGTTTCAAAACGAATTCTTAAAAACGATTAGTATTCTTTTATTTGAGTCTTGAATACACTGGCTTTTTCGACTCCACACGGTAGGCTTATAGTTATATCTTATAATATTATTTATAGTCTCGATTCTCTGGATACGTCGAGTTAAATAAGTTTGTTGTTTGGTGGGAGATGCCTACTAAATTAGAATATATAGCGTCGGCATCTCACAATTCTCACGAAACAAATGTTTCGAACCTTTTCAAATTCAAAACAAAATCTATCCATACCCTTTTAATTTTTCGGTTTGTTTGGACACACCACTTTGAACTGTCGAGTTTGCAAGGCGTACAAAAAGTGCAGAACTGCTATGTAACGAGCATTGAAGACCTTGCGATAGAATCGTATCTTAGTAGGCTACAGTGACAAGTTAAGGTGACTTGAAAGAAGAACAACTTGTGTATTTTTAGAAGTTGAGTATTCTCTTTTGTAGCAGAAATAGTCCGAGTTTTTTGTTGTTGATAGTTTACAATCAGTTATTTAGGAGCAACAAGACCTTATTGCTTTAGGGATTGTTTAATGACTCAAAGCAACATCATTCAAAGAGATCGAGCACTGAGATTGAAATTCAGACACTTAAAATCAATCTGATCTAACGCTTCAAGACTCAAGAAAGATAGCGACGATAAGATAAATGAATTAATGTCACACTACAGAAGAAAAGGAAACCACCTTAGCACAGACGATAGATTGAATTAGTTTCAAAGAGAGTTAGCAAATCGACTGTTGACTGTGCGTAAACTTTTGGATACTTCAGGATAGTTGTATTTCTGTTAACGATCCCAATCTCAAAAGGAAGATTTTTGGGAAATTGGTGAGATAGTCAAATAAAACGAGAACAAAGGAATTTGTAGAGTAATGAAATTCTGTGGAATTCCAAGATTTTTGTTTTAGCCTCGACTAGGTAGAATTGGCAAGTATGAAATATGCCTTATTTTTTCTGGTTTACTGTTTCTTGGACTTCATTCATAGAAAGTGTAGTTAGTATAATAAAACCTCTTTTAGTTTAAGACTAGACAAAACTTTGATTGTTTTATTCTTTCTCGGGACAGAAGCTTGAAAATGTTTGCACGAGTTGAGCATTCATCGTTATACTTCAGCCTACACACAACCGTCCCAGATTTACTTTTCCTCAAGCAACCACATGTATGTTTTCCTAGTCAGACAGTAGTTATGTATCTGTAATTTGACTTGAGTGCAATTACAAAGCTACACACGTATTAACCATTAAAATTCTGCTGTCACATTTAACAAGATAATTTGACTGAAGAAAATCTTTCTTCGCATATCCTCCTCATGATTAACCAGAGAAATCAGCCATTTCCGCTTCAATCCTTTACTGTCCTTAGAGTGGTTACCTAATTAAGGAAAAGAAAATAGAAGCCTTGTATTATTTTAATGTGAAAGTGATGCACATATATTATTCGGGAGGCATTCAAAGTCACAATGATAAATGAGGCTAATCATTATCTGCTAAGAAATAAAAAGAAATGAGGAGGCGACTGTGATGACATGCCTTTTGGTTTAGAGAACACTCAAACCTTATTTTATAATTGACACCAGACAGGGTTAAAAATTACTCTTATGATCCCATTTACCAAAAACCGGAAGACGAAGAATCCTGAGAAAAGCACAGAGAGCTGATTATGAAAAATGTATTCACTTGCCCGCATGATATTTCATCATGATGGTCTCTCGAGAAGACTACAACCTACTGTCTGTGCCGAAGCATAAAAATAAAATCATTTCTCATATCTGTTAACATGACTCATGATGAGTGGGAACGAGATAACATGGCAAAGGATTAAGATACTTAAGAGTAAAGTTTAACAAAGATATCCATAGACTAAATATGAACGATTCTGAAATGGCTCATATCCTGCTTTTACTACTTCCTCTTTCAACTTTCTCCCCAGATTTGCATCACTCTTGTTCTTCAGTTTTTAAATTCAAAATTCTTGGAAAAGATCAGATTCAATTATGAAGCTTTCTTCCTGCAAGCGTCGGAGCTCGGAGACTAACAAGCATTATTCGGGCAAGGCAGAGTTGTCAGCCAAAATGAGAGAGGTTTTACAACAGCCTTGTGTTCTTAGTAAGACAAGACTGAAAACAGTTGAAGTTATCACTTCTAGTTAAATCATACAAGATGGGTAGAATTAGTCCTGAAATTGAACAAGTGAATTCCTCAGCACACCATGGATCCGATACCGGGTCTCGGGGTTTTCACTCACACGCCGAGAAATGGGCACGCGGGTGTCTGGCAGTCTTCTCGAAGTCAGTGCTCAGTGTGTCTTACCATCTGAAGCAACTTTCGAGTCTTCTGGCAGTGCTCAGAAATCACAGTGCTGAATTCAGAGAGCAACTCTGCTCCTGCATTTTAATCTTAACAAGTTTCTTTACTACTGCCATGCCATGTGTTCTTTCATCTCACTTCGCTTACTATTCATTACCTCCAATATCATTATCACTAGTAGTACTGTACTTTCTCTCAAATTAAAGTGCCTTTTACACACTAATTCAATATGAATTGGTTCTGTTTTCCACGCCAGCTAGAAAATATTGCAATCTTGGAAACGAGTCTTACTCCTTCGATACTTTGTGACGCTGGTAAATCGTCTTCTTGGGACCAATTCCATTTCGAAGAGCCTTCGTCCAATCTCTCGCTTCCCTTGGACTGTGTTCATCTCTCCCAAGTGTGTTCACTAGTATTAAGGTTAAGCAACAAACAGATTTTCATTGCAAAAGCTCTTATTATTATCATCTTCACTCTTGCAAGTGTTTCTGTAACTTCTGCAAAATGTTCTCATGAGAAGATTGCTCCAGTAAACTAATCGTTCTTCGTGTGTGTGCCAATATGCAGTTAAGTTTGAATGCTGCGTTTCTTCGAATGTTGAATGTATCAACTTGTTCACATTTATTTTGAATTCAGTCGTGTTTGAGAAATCTTTGGTCACCAGTGTAAGTTTTGTAGTATGCAATCATGGACGTTTTCTCAGTGGTGATAGAAGCTTCCTAGTGATGTGGATCCTTCCGACATCTTAAAGATCTCCGTGATTCGGTTACATTTAAGAGACACTAATATGTGAATATATCGGTGAGAAATGTTGGATATTTTTCGAGGGTTGAAAAACCTTGTAAAGGTGAGCCATGTCCGAATCGATTCATCGATATTTCGGCTACATTACAGCCTCACGGTGATGATACTTCTGGCCTTTTCTCTAATTGTCACAACGCGACAATATGTTGGAAACCCCATTGACTGCATTCACACAAAAGATATTCCAGAAGATGTTCTCAACACTTATTGCTGGATCATGCATACGTAAGTCTGCCTACTTTTCTTTAACTAAGAAATTCTGACATTTCTCGTTTCAACTTCCCCACAGTTCATAGATTACAGAGATATTATACTTACAATAATTACAATTACAATAACCCAATTTCAAGTAATGAGCATGTCTAACTTTCTCCACAGATATCTAGTTAAAAGTGCCTTCCTGAAAAAAGTGGGGAGAGATGTTCCACACTTTGGTGTGGATAAACTACCAACTGATGAATCCGACATGAAGGTGTACAAATACTATCAATGGGTTTGCTTCTGCCTATTTTTTCAGGTAAAAAATGTTTTTTGGAATAACTGGCGACAACAAAAATGTGAGGGTGAAAGTTACTCACTTCTATTTCATGAATTCTATACGCCAATGTGAAATTATTCGGGGCATTGATTAAATTGTATTGAAAGGTGTACTGTCTTTGACACATAAAATGTTGCGTGTCCCCGTTAAAAAGTCCGATCAATTTACTTTTATTTCTTAAAATAATGCACTTGGTCGAGTTGGTCGTTTCACAGTGATCCTTAAACGTGTCTAACATCGCGACCTTCCATTTTCAAGAGTTACGTTATCATCGTTAAACCAATCCTGTGTATACAAAATCATTAAATTCTAATTTTCGTTTTGAGAGTAAGAAAACACGAAAAGTATCTAATTTCGGTTGGAGGATTATTTAGATCGAGTCCGCATGTGAAAATTGGGAAAGGAACCAAAAGCAATTTAATTAAATGCACCTCATGCACTGTGCTCACGTAATTGTGGTGCACCGAAATCCGGGAATCCTTGACTTTACATACAGTCGATGCCATTTTATGATGAGAGCAAAGGGGAAGTTAACAGTGATTGACTCAATGATTGTGTCTGTCTGTGATCTTGGACTGAGATAAAACGATGACAATCAATCGAGAGCTGTGACATGCAAGGGCACGCAGAAGTTTTGGTGCAGATTTAGACCGACATAAATTACCTCATGACCCACCATCAGAATGGAAGATGTCATTTGACGAATGCATTCATCGTGGGATGTGTACTTATGTTGACAACATTTTAAACTGTTCAAAGTCGAACTGATTAGCGTTAGATAATGAAGTGATTAGGATGAGTTCGGTGGAAAACAAAACTATCGTTTGAGGAGTTCGATAGGAACTGAGATGGCAAATAGGCAAGTGTAGATGGAGAAAGTCGGGCATTCGTAGAGTGATAGTGATAAATAAACCTTTTTCACTTAATGACGCACACTCAGTCAGTCAGTCAGCCAGTTAGTCAGTGTTAGTTTTAGAATAAGGAGACGAGTGTCTGTGTCTTAACGGGCTGATTACTAAATACTCTAATTCTGTACGAGTAGGAGAGAGCACAAAGACGCTTTTGGTGAGCTTCGGTTTACTCGCAACCGTTTTACTACTACGGAGGATTCCTCAGACTTTCCTGCGAAACTTGTGTTGTTCTGTCTTAGCAAATGATAGTGTGTAGTAGTGTGGGATTAAATACGCCATGTGGCTTAGTTAAAAACTAACTAACGCAGTAACGTCTATAGATACGCCTTGATGCAAGGATTGTATTATTGAAAGATGATTTCGTCCCTCTCTTTCTCTACTCTCTAGAGCCCGGTAGGATTTATGCATGCACACATATAGGTCACGAGAGTTGGCTAACCTTTTGGCAAAACTCCATTCATACCTCATCTCACTTACAAAAACTTTTAAAGAAAGGTATTATCTTATTCTCAATCCAGCAATGATGTTTCTCCAAGGCAAGTGCGATGCACACACACAAAGATTCGAAAAGAGTCTGAACGCAACGCAACATAACGACTTGTCTCATGACTGCACGAACAAAGTGTCTCGATTGGAATCTAGGCAAATCTATCGTCTTCTCAAGTACTTAACTTAATACAATCAGTAAATAAATTACTGAAGGTATGCTATCTACCATCCAACAATTCGTCCGTGAAAGCCTAGTAACAACTTAAAAAATCTCGACACACCAAAGCGAAGAGTTCGCCTTTTGGCTTCACGTCATTCTTTTTACGGAGAGAAAGATTAAGTAGGAATCAGGAAGAAATCATTATTTTCGGAAACTCTCCTTCTTTAAATTATCTAGCTAATTCTGTCTCATCCACACTAACTGTGTTGCCTCGAATGCATTCTGGAGGAGGAACACACACTCTTTCAAGCGAGGACTCTTTATCATGTCACGTTGCTATAAAATGATTCAAGCAGAAAGCAGAATGACAGTTTTCACAGTTAAATACGGATTGGCGAATTTCTCAGCGGCTTAGGGAATAAAAGAATTACCCCGTCAACCGATTTAAGTTGAACGTGAATCGTTCCCCACGCTTTGCAAATGAGGGAAAGAAGGCGAGAAATGAGTGAAAGGAAGTTATAAGCCAATTATGAAATGGGATTATTCGACTCGATGACAGGAAGAAACCTTCCGACCTTTTTTGCGTGTCTTCATTGCTCTAAATTCCCTACTTATGACTTACGCACACTTGACTGTGGTGCAGACCGATTATGTATTACATGATTGATTAATAGTGTAGTTCTTAAATCCTTGACCCATATATTTCTCAAAAGTTTATTTGACTTTTATCTCCTTCTTCTTATCGTCACACTATTGTTTCCTCTTCCAGCACAACACAATTTTAGTCTTACTTATTATTATTATGCATTCTAAAAACAATTAACTCATTATTATACTAGAGAGGATTAATTTGTCACTGAAAGTATTGCACTTTCACCTTCTGTAGATAGGCATATATTTCAGACATATTGGCTTACTAATAAATGCCAATTAATGTGATGTTCATGTGAAATAAATTCGTATTTATTGCACGAGGTGAGCTTCGCGTTTTTCATGGAAAGTATGCGTAGCAGGAAGAGAAAGAATTTGTGTGAAAAAAGCGCAACCAGATACCACGAAGAATTAAGAAGATCAGCTCTTCCGAATATTGTTTACTTTATATAAAAGTAGTACGGTTGTGGTTGCCGTGAACCTAAAAGTAAAAAATGTTTGGATTTCAGTCACTTAAACTTTGAGAAAGTAGAACATGTACCATGCGAACTTTTGACAAACCGGGGACTGTGAGGTGTACAGTGATGCTTGTCTACATTTCCATATTCCGTGAACTCGTCCCAAAATCAGCGTAACAACACATCCTCTTCCTTCCTGACTCACGCATGTCATCGTCATTTCCTCCCTGATCTTCGTAAAAGTCATCGAAAATAACTCACCGTATTGCACAAATAGATAAGCTGGAATTTTCTTGTCAGGACGAATTACAAAAAAAGCAACGAGAAAACTCGAATTTCATGAACTTCTACTGTCTCAAATTGGAAAGTATGCACCTGCACATTTTTGGCGGAGGAAAAATGCTCTTGTTCGCTTAACTAATGAGAAGGCATGCATTTCTTCTGATTTCAGGCGATACTATTTTACATTCCACGGTGGCTTTGGAAGAATTGGGAAGGCGGAAAAATCCAGTCCCTCATGATGGACTTGGATATCGGAATTATTCCAGAGATGGAGAAAAAACAAAAGAAGAAGCTACTTGTCGACTATCTACACGAAAATCTCAAGCAGCACAATTGGTGGGCATACAGATACTTTTTCTGTGAGATCCTTGCCTTGGGAAATGTTATCGGTAATTCTTACTCCTCACTTAATGCAAATCATGATGCCACTTTTTTGTTCTTCCATACAATCTAGACACCTCGGCATTATCTCTCTCGCTCTATCTTTGCAAATGAATAATATAATGAATCGTCCTTTTAGATTTTAATTTGTGATGCTTTGTCCACTCAGGCTTAAAAGGTTTTGCACGAACGTCGTCTATCTTAACGCATCCTCCTCAATTAAATGTTTTGTTCCTTTTCCATTTTATTCCACTGTATGTGCTGATGCCTTCAAACCGTTGCCAGCGGGCATTGTCTTCACAAATT
>JAQGBV010000528.1:0-25998 GCA_034698685.1 Isotomurus pseudopalustris
TGGCAGTGGGAAGTAAGTTTTTCTTTTATAAAAAGCAATTATAATAAATTTTCAAACAATTGGCCATTTGCTTGTAGATAATAAAGACAGTTTAACATGACGTCACAAAAAGAACGCACAGAAACATTCGTACAAAGTTTCCAAACTTCTATTGTACATAACACGGTACATACCAAGAGGCAGAGAAAAAATTTGAAAGCACAGTCGTCTTATTTCTAACCTACGACGGCAATGAATTTCGTACTTTAACCATCTTTAAATGTAATTTGTACGCTTTGCTTATAATTAATATAGTTCGTGTAAATTGGTAGCTTAAATGCTGTCAATTTTGTATCAATTGAGACTCTTCAATGTATCTTACAACTAGTCATGTTTGTTAGCTACATAATTCGTTACTCTAAATTCTATAGAATCTGTTAAATTGCACAAATCCAACACATATCACGTGAAGTAATAAAATTACAAAGTCCAATTTTATTACTATCATATTCTACTTTTGCTTGTGTGATTCACGAAGAGTTATTTATTCTTTTAATAATAAACGAATAGATTCTAGATTGCCTGAGCTTGTTTTAGGAAACAGGAAACGTGTCCAATCTCACCGGCATAGCACTTACTTTCTCAACTTCAAAACTGTTGATTGCTTTTTAGGCCTGTCTAAAACTTTTAAGATGCTTTTTGAAGAAAACTGTATATTCTTACAAAGTGGTCAGCAACCGTGTGGTAAGTGAAGTTGTACACATTTACTATTCTTTCAATCCCGACTCTCCTTAACTCCTACTACAGTCAAGAAATTATGTCCGCTACGATTCATTTCGAGCAAAAAGTTTGTAAGACAGTTTCCTTGTGTAGTTTCTTACATTGTTGCGACACGTAGCACAACAAAATTTGTAAAATGTCCACATCATACTTTCAAAGCACACTTATAAATGCATCTTTAGAAACTTTCTCACAAACAGAAAGAGAAAGAACCAACTAGCAAGAGATCTTTGGTAGTCATACGATTTCAGGGAAGCAGTGAGTCAAGACTTGAAACCTGCAAACTGCGTCTACTGCAATTAACGTGAGTAGTAGAGAAAGTTAATAAGTACTCTTTGCTTGTTGAAATGACCTACCACATGAACACACGTTTTCACAAATATTATGCATGCAAGGAACCAACGGAGAAAAGAAGAAAGTGACATTTTCTCCTTTGCATCAGAATAGTTATTAATATGAAAGAAAAGAATCAGCTACAAGGTATTATAGCACATTCCAATGATAGCTACCGAAACTGAGAAGATTCGAATTGCAATGAACCTTGAACCACATACAAGTTTAATTGTAAGTATTATGACGTGAACTATAAGGATACCCCCGAAGTTTACAAACTCAGAGGTTATACAGACTTATTATTCCTTATTCACAGTTCAACTTAAACATAAAATTCTACTGCATTACCTTTTGACTTTTACATCAAGAACTAATACAAAAATTTAAAGCTTTTTCCGGTGTTTTTACCTTACAGTTTCTGTAGGATTATTATGCAACTTATTTAGTAGTACGAGCAAAATACTAAAAATAAAAAATACACTTTCGTTCACTGCCGTTCTTTCTCTTCGTTCTATGCACAAACAAATTGTCAACAAAAACTAACTATGTACAGCATTCTTACGGAACAACATTAGAAAAATTAGAACTATAATAATAATATGAATATCTAAGTAAGTTGTAAATAATCTTCAATGTGTAATATAGCAACAATCAACGAGCAGTCATAAGGACGTACGTCTTCTGGTAGTGAAATATTATGCAGAACTGTACTTGATATTTTTCTCCTCGTCTGGTCTCTAAAATTGTTACTTTTCGTCCACACATTCTTGTCTCGTCTGATCTGATGAGTGTACAAAATTACTTATGAAAAATCATATAACTATGGAACACTTGCGATTCATTCAAATACACTAGTTACTGTTAATAATAATAACAAATCTGTAAACAACAAGTTACATCTATAAGTGTACAAAACAGTCATGCTGTTGTTTAAGAAAAGTCCTTAGTGTAGCAAGCAAACTGTTCGGAAAATAACTTGCTTAATTAAGTAACATCGTACTAAATAATGTCCATATTAAGGACAACCCTCTCGAAACTATATATCTTACATGAACTAAATCCTTACAGTCTAATAGTCAGTTCTAATAGTTATAAGTTTCCTCTCGTTTCCTACTAACGTTTTTCGCCATATCATTGTCATTACACTTTGTAATATAATTAGTAGTACCATCATAGTTCCTGATGCGTGTATCTGATTCCTAAAAAACTAGCTTAGAAAAGGAAGAAGGGTCAGTGTATAGTGTTAATTATCTGAAGTACTGCTGAGGATGTCCCGCAAATAATTTTCGATTGGGGTATCTGAGATTAATCGGTAGAAGAACAGGTGCTCCATGCACTTCAGTCCAATAGATCGAAGAGCTGGGAGCCGCAAGAGGAGCTTCGCAAACCTACCAGATTCGTTTGGATAGGTCGTTCTTGTATAATCCTCCAAGGTAGCGTAGACTTTATCCCGCAAGCTTTCTACTTGGTGTACCGAACTGGTCGGCAGCCCTCTTGCATCTGTTTAAATCGACATGGATTGTTAACGACATTCTACAGGACAAATCTTTATATCGTGTATTTCTTACCTGGATTGAAAAGAATGATTGCTTTTAGGCAACCCAACTCCGCTCTATCTACCTTCATGTCCTTCATCTTCGCAACAATTTCGGATAGAACACGCTCAAAGATATGGCCTAGTCCAACCTGAAATTTAAATATGCTAGTTAAGTACTGAACTCCACTATAAACAAAAGGATTCTATATGGACAAATCCTATTGTTTCTGCAATTTTACCTGTTGTGCTGTGTTTCTGTAGACAGTAAGACCATTCGCAAGGACAAGTACATCTCTCAATTCCAGTGACCGGTGCGCGAAACCAAGTACTAGTAATTCATTCCATCCTAAAAATAACGTTCAAATCAATTTTAATCACTCGTCAGAACTAATTAGCACAAACCTAAATTAAAACCCGTAATAGGTATTCTGAAGCCTTACCCGTACTGAGAAGGATAACCCGCTCACTTAGACCTAGATCATTAAAGTGCGGAACAATCTTGGCCCATTCGACCAACTGGAAGAGCTGCTTGTCCGCTGCTTGGCAAATATCACTCATACCGATCTTATCGGTTTCAAGACGTTCTCTCAACTCACAACATCGCTCGGCTTCCATGATACGATCAAGAGGCATATCCATGGGGGACGATGAGGTCGACTCAACTTCACTTTCACTTTTCTCTTTCGTTCTTTGTCTCTCTTCCTGTAAATCACATAAAGCCAAACTAATGAGTTCCCGAATTCTGAGAAACATTTCAATCAGAACTCATTGGGGCATGGAAAATGTTCGAAAACTCTACAAATGTTCATCTGTACAGTTAAGAAAGTTTCTAGTTTCTAATTCAGTCCGAGTTTAACGTTCTCTGTCCTTACAAGTCCTTATCGAATTGTAGTTATTTAAGTGCAAGTAAAAGAGGGATATCATTCAAAATTAAATAGAAGGACAACTTACACTGACAACGAGAATCATAAAAGAAACTCTATGAAAACCACGTTCGTGAACACATTCATAAACTTTTTTTTAATAAAATGTTAATTAAAATCAGAAGGGAAACATCAAATACATACAAGAGACCTTATTACGAAACATTCACTACTCCTAACTTTTACTAACTTTCTCTAATTCAAGCTCATTAGAACATAAGAAACTTTCATATCAGTTTGTGACAAGCAACCATAATTAAGCCAATGGATGGGGTAATTGTGTAAGCAAAGCTTCACCTGAACACGGGATTTTTTCTCTTTCCTTTTTGCGTCTCGGACCTCACAATCATGAAGATACTGCAGTGACAAATAAATCATTTTCAAATTCCATTCAAAAACTTTTCATGTAATAGAAGCTTTCACTACTCGGAGAATCCAAAAATATTACATATCGTCATGTAATGAACAAGAAAACTTTGTAAGTCATCCTTCGCACTTTCTCCAATAAAACTGGGAGTGCTTCATTACGTAACAAGAAACTTGTTTCTTAATCAGAAGAAATGAAAAAGTGTTATTGACAAAATCTCAGAAAGCTTTCAGCTGTAATTGATTCTTAAACTGAATAAAGTCTCTCTGAAGCCTGAAATAAAGTAAGTTTCTGATTGCCTCATAAAATGAGATCCACGAAAGTGAAATTTAACATCAATACTTTAACGTGACGCTCTTACCCACCTACACACAAAATCCCAAAAACTTTTATGTTTCAAATCCCCACGGTAGGTTTTAGATTAAAAGGGGGCTTTGTAAAGACAGAAAATTAGTTCTGAACAGGAAACATTAGACGCTCTTAATCCACAGTAAGGAATTGCTCCATCAAATAAATAAAAAGTGAGACAAGCAGCATTCTTGCTTTTCCACTAATAGACAGCATTTCCCAACACCAAAGCTAAACAGCAACACATGCTTTCATTCCTTTGCGTCTAGTTCATCAGTCCTAAATTCTAACGACCTCATATATAGCTACACAGAAAAACTCGATTCCTTTCTCACTACTGCCTTATTTCGTCCCTATATAATACGTCTACGCAGTACATCTAGGCCCTACATACATTCTTGTTAAATTAAGGTCTCTTCTTGTTAATAGATAAAGTTAATTGGAAACACAAACATGACTTCATTCTAAAACCATTTGGTATCTTGAACTAAACTGATGCACAAAAACTTACTTTACATAACTTCACAATAAACTCATCCTGCTTGCAAAAATTTCAGCAGGCTGACAAGAAATTAAGTAGGACAGAGTGAAGTACAGCGAGAGTAAAAGTGTAGTAAGTAAAAGTAACAGTCGTGGTGATAGGTGTATAGAAGGTATAGTACATAATAATAAGTATAGTAACAAGTGTAACGACATATGGGCCAAGTAAGAGAGAAATTCATTCATATAACATTAAAAACATAATAGACAAAGCACATTCAATATCTGTAATTCTTACCTGAACAGCTTCACGTTTCATGCCCATGGAGAGACACTTTTGGTAGCGGCAGTACTGACACCGATTCCGGTGCCTTTTGTCGATCACACAACTTTTGTCCTCTCGGCAAGCGTACGACAAGTCTTTCCTCACAGTTCGCTTGAAGAATCCTTTGCATCCTTCGCAACTGTAGACGCCGTAATGCTTCCCACTTGCACGGTCACCACAAATGCTGCACAAATGCTTCGAACCACTCAACGGGTGATTTGGGGGGTACTGCCCGTTTGTGGGCGAGAGACCGTTCGTCGAAGAACCACTTCCACCAGCACCATTAGAAGTTCCATTCACAACATTCGATGACACACCGTTTCCATTTGTCGACGACGCTAAGAATCCCGAACTCACCGAGAACGATGATTGTGGCAAACTGAAATACATACACAACAGACACACATACAGACTGGTAATCTCAAGTATTTTTATTTTAATGACTTATCATATCACTGTAATGCAGTAAGACATTAATATTTCGTCATTGTTGACTCAGATTTCTCTCCCCACCACAAGCGACAAGCTTTATCTCAAGAACAGACACACTGGACATGAATAAAGTCTTTTTATTTCGATTTACAAAACAAGCATTTAAACAATTTTAAACTGCTCACTTTACAATGATTAAGAGTGTGAATAACCTTTCAGATTCGAGAATAAAAACTATATTTTCCTGATAATAATGACACATTGAATTTAACACACGCGTTGAAAAAAATAAGTTCACAGTCAATCTTTATTCACGTCTTTATTATTGTGTTCTCCACCCTGCGTGATAAATGCTCATGTTTGTTGTGTATTTAAGTGGGGACATCGGATATATGCGAGGACCTTGAAAGTTAATTTTCAAATAGAAGTTTGTTTCTGCGTGGGCTGAGAATATTTAATGATAATGAAAACTCACCAGCTTGAAACGAAATTATTTAACACACAGTGAAAATACATTTTCAAATATTTACCATTTAGTCTTATATGCATGTTCATTTTCTTTATCTAACAGCTCACACCAGTTCTTGAGCAATCTTACTCAAACTTACAAAACGCGGAGCTCAATAAGCCTCAAACCAAAATAAATAAATAACATCTCTCTAATAAACATTCGACAGGTGGACATGCCTTGCTCTCCAGCGAGTCACCCTCAGCTGCCAAAACTTCTTTTGATTAGAATTACAATTTACAACCCTTCCTCATTTTCAAACATTAATTGATTATCACTTTCATGTGGTCTCGTCCTCTTCTCTATAATGATATGCTTCTACCTCCAACTCCAAACTCAAACCTTTATGATTATTCAAAGCAGAAGAAAGACCGAATACCTAACTTCAATTAGAGGCACAGCCATAATGTATACGAAATACGACCCTCCTTCAACTTGGACATAAAATAGCAATTGATGCTTCATTTTTCTATTTTTCAGAATTTATAATTATGCATAAAAATTCATATGAAATTTCATAAATTACATGTGTACATCTACACCAATTTAAAATCAAGGATACCAGTTTCATAACTAACCATTGTCAATGTAATAATAAGAATCATATTATTTCTTAGTAATGCTGTAGCACGTTTGTGTAATCTGAATCTGGCTGTGTGTTTGTGTGTGCATTGTGTATATCTCTAAATATCTAATGCAGGACTCCCTGCGGCTCCGATGAAAGCTTTCAACTTCATCATCAAAGACATTTGTTCCAATCCGTGCGCCGTGTGGTTGAGCGTTCTTTGAGACATGCCATAATGATCATTCTCTATATTATAGTGCCTCCTTATTTCGAGAAGCTTTATGAATACCAATCATTAAAGTGCAGAAGAGAAGCTCACATAACTACACACCAACCGACCATGGCCATGGATTCAACTTTGTTCATTCTGAAATTTTACTTTATAATACCTTCCATACCACAAATTCCCCACAAAAACTTTAATAACATCTCACTCAAACAACTAAGCCCAGCAAAATGGAAAATGACAAACCACGGAGAGGAGACGAGATCAACCAAAACACAATTAACAACCTTCAACCTTTAATTTCACCCGGACATCGCGAAAAGTTTGAGTTCATACCATCACTTCCAATCTATCGCTTTTCATCTGTCACTTTAGCTTGCTTGCGTTTGCTTAAAACTTTCATGTCAATTTGAATGTGCGTCAGAGGACAACAAAATACCTTTTAATCTTGCCTAACCAAAGGATGTGTACTTCACAGAATACCAAAAATTACATACTTCTTTTCAAAGACACGATATGGCCAGCGGAGTTAATTACAATAATTCGTGTTAGAACTTTGAGCCAACTAACATCACGAGAAGAATATCATCTTAATGATAAATGGAAACCGAGAAAATAACTTCCTTCGAAACAATTCTAAAAAATAATCCTCTAATTCACTTTGCCCAGAGCAAAATCATCCGAATTGCTTTCAGACTTATTCATCCAAAACCTCAAGTCTCAATCAACTCGCAGTGGGATGGAGTTCCATTTTTTGTTCCGTAAGAATTTCTTTAAAACGCTAATACAAAGTTGTTTTTGATCTGCTGATAAATCTTGGAAGCCCTGCGAGTACGTTAAGAACTTTTTTGCTCTCGCAGCTAGCTTCTTGATTTTTCATATCACATATTCGTCGTAATTTCCCCAGAAAGTTTTATTTCCAGAGCCTCCTGCCTTGCCGAACAATCAGGACGAATCTGCCAACCCACCCACAATAGTCTACCCACTTCCAAAGTGCAAAGTGTATTCATTCACATCGTGCACTGGAAAATAAATAAAACGTTCTTTGATATTTTTCATCACATTTTTTCAACAACCATCCAGTTATGTCGTCAGCGACCAAGATTTCCTGCTCAAGAAGAGGATGTGCAAGCAACCAGTTATATCATGGCGATGATGCCTTGTCCTCCCAACCAACCTTCCATGTCTTTCCAGCAATTATTTTACATTGTAAACTCAAAAAAGTCTTCATTACGATGAAAACATAATCTAACCTTGACTTTGCACTTCATGCTATGTTTCACATGGACAACGAACATGATCATCGTGCCTACTCGAATGTTGTCTTCACATGAGATCTAAGAAAACTTGCTTGCTTCAAGCTTGTTTCCTTTCTAAATCACTGCCTAGCACAACCACTATACGTGCCTCTCTTTTCCGTAAAGCAGCATGAACACAACAATCCTTCTACATCATATACACACTTACATTGTTAGCTAAATCATTGCCAAGCTGAGAATCCTGTACGATGTACGAGAGGAATGCACAAAATCTGATAGCCATATTTTAGTTCTGAACACACAAAAACTCATCCTTAAAAATTACACAGCAAGTTGAGTGTTGGGAAAAGAAAGTGTTCGAAGTTCAAGGGTAAATATAAAGTGTTGAATCTTAATTCTGAAATATTTTTGATAGCCTAAGTTTTCTTTCCACAATAAAAAGTTTTATTGCTCTCAGAAATCATTCTACTCACTCAGCTATCTTATTCATCCATTTTTAAAATTCATCCTTTTGTTTATCCTGTAAAAGATGCAATCATTCCGAGCATAACAACCATCATCGAGATACACGTCAACCATCAACTAAGATACCTTCAGTTTAAACTTTTCTGTAATCCTTTTCATCTCTTTTATGCGACAATTAACTTGAATCGTGAATCTAATTCTCTTCCAGTCACAATCTTCCACTTTAACAAAGGAATCGTGATGCTTCACTTCGATATCACTCTCTTAACTTCCATTAAGGCATTACTAAGAGCAAACATTTCGCATGGAGTCTCGCAATCTACCTAGCTAACTAAAGTTAACAATAAAAGTACTTTTCTAAGAACTTTTAGTTTTTATCTTTATGATGATACCTTACAATTTCTTCTCTATCCTTCGAACACATCTGAAAATTAATGCACTTCTTCACGCATACATTTCTGCTTGGAATAATTTTACTGTCTTTTCTTCTGCTTGTTAGCTTACTTGAAGCCGTTGTTCAGCGGACATGAACATGTTAAAAGTACGAGAGAATTTTATCTCGAGTTTTCAGTCCAATATATTCAATCCATCTCTCCATGTGCCACGGATCAGGCTCACACAACTCACAAGCCTCAAGTTCAAGCAGCCTCAGCATGAATTGCTAAATAGACGCATTATTCTCAAGAGAGTCTCGAGCAAGACGGTTTGAATTTCAAAACGACATGAATTTGATTTCGGGTTTCGCTTTTTACAAAGTTCCAGAAAGAATCGTGATTGTATCAAATCTTCTAAGATCAAGAGATACAAAAAAGCAATCGAAATACGACTACGAAATCGAGACGAGGTTTAATTCTCAATTATGTCATTGTGTTAAACTTTATCTCGAAAGCTGTCTCGAGTTCATGGACTCATAATTATTTTCAAGTGATCTCACAGATGCAGATGAGTCATTTATATATTTTTGATTTTGCTCCCAGCCATAGATCTATCTAGGTTTCCTCGAGGTTTACTATTTCACCTTTTGAAGGCTAACTATGAATGATTCCTAACGAGATAGACGATAACTTAAAGTGCAATTAAAATGCACAGCTCAAAATCAAAATAAAACGCCAAGAGGTAATAAAACCTTTGATGAAAAATACACAGGCAATATAATATCCGTGTAATAAGACATTTTTTAGATGCATCTCTCTACAATCAACGGTAGGACTAATAGATAAGTTCGAGAGAAACATTCGCTTTATCTTCGTAAACAAAATTAACAAACCTACGCCCAATATGGCATCGACATTTGAACAACAAATGAGAGGAACTGCGTAATAAGCAACAATATGATAAAAGCAACAATAACTATTTTCTGTATGCTCATGGGAAAAAAATCCCCTGTTGAAACCATAGGAGAGAACGAAGTTGTTGATGTCCTTATTAGCGCAGTCCACAGATCTACCTTCGTCTCACCTCACTGGCATCAATTTGATACTACCAACAATACAACTAATACAAGCGTCGACGCTATAAAAGGCTCCCAGACTCCCAGTTGTTAATCCACTTGTCCAGTTTAGTTTTGAATCCTGTCTACTGCCAATGACTTATAGTCTGGAGTTCCAAATCAGACTTTACGATCAGAAACTGATTGACCTTGATTTTCTACTCAGTTCAGATTAAACAGCCAATTTAACTGAAGCGTCCAAGGCACGTAATTGAACTTGTCAACATAATTTAGGAAAATTGAGATAGGTCGGTCAGAGAGAGAAAACATGTATATCTTACGATTATTTTAAACAGAACACAATGCCCAGTATCTAGCTACTTATAGATTTCTAAACTACATAAAAATGAAGTGATGCACATTTACCTATCTTCAGAAGAAGCGTACCTGGGTGACGTAGGGCCAGCCCCAGTGCCCGGACTGTATGCACCAGAAGAAGAGAGCAGGCTATTTGTGTCAGGTTTCATGTCCAAAGGGCTCTGTGGACCAACGGAGGACATCGGTAGGTTTGTGTCCAGCGACAAACCTGTAAGAAACAAGAAACATAACATTTAGTCAACAAGTCATTAAACTGAAACTGAAAGTTTCCTATCATTTCATACAAGCAACTAAAGCTAAATACATACACATCAACGAGGACAACCTACGCATTTTTTACATGGATTACTTCAAATTAAACCTAAACCATCACGAGCCAGAAAAATACTAGAATAGAAGCTTGATATTCTATTAATCTTCATGATACAACTCGTTTGCGTAATTAATCCAGCATTTCATTTCCATCTATTTACTTTCATTACCCGAAAAACCTTCCACATTTACTACTACATTCCCATTCCCCGTTTATTTCCAGTCTCATGTGTCCTGAACCTGATGAGCAAAGCCATACCATAACTCCTTGATAATTGTACGTGGAAAAGTTCCCAAGTTTGCTGAACTTGCAGTAAATAATATAATTTTACCACCCAGCTTCCATTAGTTTTTAATTACCACCATAAATAGAAATATAGCTTTTTAGCGAATCATTATTCCACCAACCAGAACCAGTTCCATACATAATTTTGTTTTTTGCTATGTGTATCACTGCTGTGTCCACTTTTTTTGCAACTCCTAAAGGTCTGCTGCATGCACAACCAACAGCAAATATGAAGGTATCGTGAGTGTGTGTGTGTGTGTGTGTGTGTACTACTGTGTACGGCATAAAAAGGATCAGAGAACTCTACAAGACCCTAGTGAAACAATAAAAATTCTTCTGCCTCGTAATTAAAATCCTCTTCTCTCTGCGTAAAAATACAAGCCAACCAGTTGTTCAGCCTTCATGGAGGATCTTCCAGACATTCTATGGTGCATTGCCAGAAGCTAGCATACCTTATAAATACTTTATACATGTGCTTCGTTCAGAGTTAGTATCAAATCAACTACTAAAGAGTGAGTGAGTATTCCGGTTATGAATGTGTATAGTTAACTATAAGTATAAACCCGATGCACATGTTGTTCTATTTGCATATTTTATTATTACTGTGTAATAAACTGGTTGATCTTTCGCACAACAGGTTGAAAGACCACAGCAAGTAATCGCGATGCAGCCTCAATGAGAACTCTCTCGCCAATGATTCACAACATCCTGACACGTTTTCTTCATTCAGTCAGCCCTATGCTCAAAATGGTAAATCTAACATCTTCCATAATCATCATCCATCATCAATCTAAAGTTCAATGTCAATATACAAAAGGTGAAGTAGTTTCTAGTTACTATCTGGACAAGTACCTCATGATGCGCCTAAGCCAACTCTTCCTGCATTGTTCTTTTTTTCTCTCACACATCCATCTTAGTCTTTGATCGTCCTACACTGACTACACTTAACTATGGTCATCTTCTGAAGACGTACTCGATCCTCTGCCATCATTTATTTAACTTTTGTGGTATCATCCCTCATGACAATACATACGCCTTTCTTGTGACTGTGAAGAAAATTAAGTCTCATCCTTGCTTTCAAACTGTATTGTTTTGAATCAAACTTCATCAAACTACAATTCTAAGACTCAGTTCATCTATAATGCATCACTATTTGACAACCCAATTCACAATTTATCAATCCCAACTACATATAACGACTACTTAATGAGGTCAAAATTTCTGGAAGCTGGCTGCCACAATTAATATGCCTGATAATTTTACACATGAACGAATAGAATAACAAATCCAAGTCAGTTATCATTTATTAGCAAACATACGGACTTTGACTTAAGACAACATTTCCAACATGACACACAGATGACCTTTCAATTTTCCTTCGACTCGTACACAAATTGTTTTGTAATCACTGAATACATCACCAGACACCAGAGCAAAGTATGGAAAAGTTCCCACAGGAAAAGGTGAATTATCTCCCAGCGACTATAAAATACACGATGGCATAGTGGAGTTCATTAATTATTTGCTGGTGAAGTGGAAAAATTATGCTATTTTCTTTTCTGTGGTTAACTAACAACACACAAGAACACTTGGAAATAGAACACTCTGATTGAAATACGTATACCGTGTACACATTTAGACTTGGCCTGGGTTCTTCAGATTTTGCCGATATTTCTCAAATTGTAATTTATATGCAAGTCAGTCCGTCAATCGCATCTAATCAAAATTTGTCTAAATAACTCACGAGTAAAATTAAATTTAGCTAGGCTTACGGAGAGAAAGAAGAATGCACAATGTGCAATGTACCTATACATATGATATAAGTGTGTGATGTAAAGCAACCTTTATGATATCATCACATTCGCTCTCAGCTTACAACCTTGACATTTCACCCGGACAAAAAAGTTATTTGGTTTGCAGGCTCCTAGTATTATAAGTTGTATTGTAAGTGTAGAAAGAGTAGAAACTTGTTTCATGACAGCAAGGATGATACCATGAAGTAAGAAAGATAATTTGTTGCAGCCTTGCCTTACTTGTCCTCGTCTGCGTCTGACACCAAACCAATCCGAAACTTCAAATGCCAATGCAATATTTCATTCCCGTTTAAAGGGACGTTGTACACAAACAAAACTATTGGCCTGCTATTCACAAAAGCACTTCTCAACTACGTATTAATCAGTGTCTGTGAAATGTGAATGTCTGCAATTTTCTTGAGAGCTCTTCCATGGCTCTGAGGAAAATCTTTGCGTCTCGTCGCATTTCTTATGGTTATCATCTCCTAAACACATGGCAGTCAAAACACCAGATTACAGAACGAAGTATTTTGCACTTTCTCGTCTTTAACTAATATATTATCAACGTTCCTCAAGTACTTTTCAACAAAAAAGAACACAGACAAATTAGTCTTAGATCGTGAGCTAATGCGTTAGGTCGTACCTTTTTTGCTCAAAATCAAGGCAGGTTGAGCATAAAATAAGTGCCTCTAGCCTTTCAGACAGATGATTTTTACTAACAACTAACAACTAAGCACACATAACAATATACTTAACATATGAGTGCGTACAAATATGGTTTAAACCATTGCACATTTCCACTCAGAAGTAAGCTCTAAGCTGAGATCTGCAAACTGCCTCGAATTCCTATAACAAAAATCTATTCATCATAAATCACACGAAACACACACGAGATGGTTGGGCATTACGAATTATGAAGAACTGGCGAGGCCACTTTTTACTGACAGTAAGATAAATACCAGCAAAAGTGATGGGTCATTTTATCCTCTCACTTAAGCCACTATTCGCCTGGAAAGATACTTAAGTAGAGAATATCAGACAAAATATTGTTGAGATTGCTTCTAGAATCCCACAACCACTGCTATTATGAATACAAGAGTATTTTCACTTATATTTCGTACTAGTACCTTTAGATCAAACACTATCAGTGGGGTAGTGATTAGTGATATCCATCATCCGGATATATCACAGTCAGTGGAAGGTGAAGTTAAAAGTGTTTCTCTTAAGAAAATTCACCGTGAATTTCTCACGTTTCAGCATTTATATGCACTGAGGATTAAGGACTTTGACTTATCCACTTATCAAAACAATGGATTCATCCAGTAAGGTTGTTATAAAATACAGACATGACTCATTTTCATTTCGAATGATTTCAAAACTCCATACCTAGCTGTTGAAGTGTTGTAACACACGGTGGTATATAAGAACCATGTCATATCGAAATTTTTATTCACCTGTGAGTTTTGTGGAATTTTTACTGCAGTGCAAGAAGTACGATACAAAGAACTAGACGCAAGCATTTACGCTATTTAAGATTTAAGCTGCACTACCCTTAAGACCGTATACATACCAAGAGCAAGGTCGAAGGAGTCACGATTAGAATCACCTACCTGACGAAAACTTGTCCCCTATCAATCTCAACGATTTATGCTAAATGCGAAATGGCATTATTTGTGACTAGCCTATTAAAATGCGGCATTATTATAGTGCATAAAATTAAAATCTCATTTCCCTATCCAATTAACCTCAAATTATCCTTCATTACGTGTAGTTCTATAATTACCGCACACAACAATACTCCAACAATGCAGACAAAACAAGAGGAGTGTGTATCCCTCTACCCAATCAAGTGTTCTGTCCTTTCAACAATATGCGATTGAATAAATTGAACAATCAGTTTTATTATTCTCAGCTACCCACACATGTTTCTGGTTGATTAAAAATTTCATTGTCAAGTGCCAGCACCATTGCCTCACTCAAAGCAAAGCAATAAATCACAGCGAACGGTACGTACGGAAAACACTAACCAAGGATGAACGAAATTAAAATATGCTAATCAAAGTCAAATAAAATGCTACTACTTTAGTAATCTTCACTACTTGATGCTATTTGAATAGCTCAAGTCGATCAGGAGGGCGATAAGCATAAGTCCCAATACAAACAACTTAGCACGTACTGACTCGACACTCAATCTATTCGCACTTAATTAATTACTTAATTAAAGAATAAATTGCAACAGCTATTTAGCTACACGTGTGTCAAATTCACTAGACTGACTGCAGTCAATTTATTGTAAGTTCTTACAGCGTTAGAAAGTGCCCTGCCCTTATACCATCTTTTATCACAGAAGATCCTTATTTATGACTTGTTAATTATAAAACAAGCTGCTTAAGTATATTAGGTGCCATTGACATTTTTATTTTGTAACTGATGGTCAAATCAAACCTATTCTAGCATAATATGCTTCCACTAACATACGCAAGCACATATATGTACTTTATTAGTAATTTCATGAATGCAATTAATTGGTTTGCATATATTTAAAAGCTTTTTCAAATAATATCATTTGATCCTAGAAACATATTTTCTCTCGAAGAATGATGACAACTAACGTGATAGCGGATGTAAATATCTTAAAACCTTACTGACCAAATTAAATTATGACCTCAGTCAACTTCACATGAATTAAGTCGCGATGATTGGTTCAGGAGACCGCCTTCCATTGTTGGAAACCTGACTCATTTTAAATTACTTCTAATTTAATATGGATTCATGCATGTCCACACAATTACACGTAACAATTTGCACAGCCAAACCCTTCCGTCTTTCCTTTCGACAAATAAATACAGCCTGAAACTTTACTATCTGGAGCAGCTAGTCATGATTTTAGCACGGACTCATATAGTTCTCAACACCTTTCACAGCTATAAACGCATCGACAATATGTGGGGATAACACTAACAGGTGAGTTATAATGTAATGATGAGAGGAACCACTTAATTTTGCCAAATCTCAATTATCCTGTCACTTCTTTTGATAGTAATTGAATTAAACAATCAAATCGGGAGTAGCAGACGTTCTCCAAATAAATTGCTCATGTGGCCTTGGCGTTTCGACACTCGTATTTAAATCCTATATGTGATTATCCTACAAAGGATTTTTTACACCTAGGCTTTGTCAACACTCATACAGTGTTCTGAGTGTACAGCATACTGAGGTCCTAGCAATTCGTTATGTTCTTTGATTGCAGCACGACTGCACAATTTTTCAACAAGAAGTACACTTAGCAAACTTAAATAAAAAGTATACAATAAAGCACAAGTAGATTAGGGTGGTGGTTAGTTAACACTACATTGACTCTTATTAAATCTTATCCTCCATTTCATTGTTAATTAAACCCTTAGCCTTCTTTTCATGAACACTATTAGAATTGACAATCGTCAACGTTGTTATTACGATACACAGAAGTTTCAGGGCTATTAATACCAAAATCTCACCTACAACACTAACCATAAAATGTAGATGGAAACGCCAACTGAATATGTAAACCTGGACTATTGGATTTAATTCAAATGTAAAATGCAACATGATAGCGAGTGTTTCTTGCTTGCAACAACAGGTGAAAAATAAACGTCTTCGAGAAGTTCCCCTTCATTTTTTGTGTTTGAAATAAAGTAAAGTGCACAGTACTGCACATACAGCTTTCTTGAAATCGCATCTTTTTTTTCATTATCAGTATTTCTCTTTTGTTATACACCAGCATGGGGTTGTAACATTTGCGAAGTCGAATTCTTCAAAACGTTACCAACTAGTGTCTGCTTCCGAATAATGACCATAATTGTTCTTCCAAGGTATACCAATTTGCACCCAGCAGGGATTTTTCAAGTCAGTGACAACTACATACAATGAACACTTGCATTTTCACGAGATTTCTTGTCATCCCATTTTCGAAACGTACCTATCTTGATGACAGACAGAAAATCGACTTAATACAAGAGCACCTGAGTATCCTACTACAACAATGCTATACATTTTGATGAACTCAACCTCAACTTTATCTTGAAGTGTAAATTTCCATGTTTTATAATGCATTGCACTCAGATGATTCATGATGACAGAGTTACATTTCATCCGTCACTCATCATAATTTTAAAATCACTATTAGAATGAATATGACTGCCGATTTTGCAACATTGCCTTTCTTATTCTTCAGCAGTTCCAGACGACTTTTTGCCATTTTAGGTTTCAGCACACCCACATAATCGTCACTCGCCCCTGTTTCCCTTCTCCAAGAGAAGTTAGAATCAAATAATATAACAGCACTACGATTAAAGCTTCTGCCTGTACATTCACTAGGATCTTTCATGCATATCATATGGTTAATCGTTGGTTAGTTCTCGATGAGGTTTTTGTATCGCACACTCGATCGAGTAAAAAATTTAATCCAGACTACCTTTCATTATATTTAATCTCAGTATATCCTCCTACTGTGTGAGGGCCCATAAATAGATGCGTGTCATTTGTTTAACCTTCCCTCATGCTAAGTCTTGTCTGCAATTAAACTTGTGAGGAAATGTTTACAATTTGTAAATACACTTGAACTGAAAAACTCTTAGCTGCAAGACAAGTACCAAAACTGTTATGTGTGCGGAGTACACGTTTATTACATTCTATGACCTTACCACTTGCTGAAAGCTGACAATTTGCAACCCTTAGTCCAACTTATCTTGTCAGCAGTTGTTAAATAAACTAACTGTCCTCTAAACCATTCCAAATCAGCGATCTTCTGCTTTGCCACAGGAGTTACAAACTATTGTTTAACTCCAAAATTGAAAGCTTCAGTAAAGTATTGATCTCGATAAATCAAATTACAATCGAAAATACCGTAAGACTGACAAAAGACATAATAACATCATCTATTGCAGTCGCGGTCACTGACTAATCATAAGAGAACATAAATTCATGTACCTAATTTTCGCAGCAAGAAGGACCTTTAAGTTATTAGCATTACATTAAGTCACGTACATGATGTACAAAATTAATTAGCATTAGTTTAACGTATGACATCACGCATTAAAGTAATTTATACTACACAACTTGGGTCATTACAACAATACTTTCTTTTGAAGACATCCTCTAATGCATGTCAAAAGCGAAGGCACATATCATTTTGTTTCTCACCCCACTTAATATGAACTCATGACTGTCATGACTTACAATTACAATGCCAAAAACTGATTCCAAAAGGATCACTACTTAATATCTTACATCCAGCACAACACCTGTAAATTCCATTCTGCATACACATTTTTTTAGGACAGTTAATAATAATAAGCTATAAAAGCAAATTGTCAAGGTTCTCAGGGCGAAACCCCAATACGTAAGGATTCTTAAGATCAAATGGATATGTTCAGAATTCTAGTTGTCAGTTGCTGTGTCGTGTTATGACATAAATAGTAGTGATGATGATCTTCTCAACAAGAAAGCTCAAGTCATTTCATTCTTTCATTTCCCTTTCTGTCTCCATTTACAGTCTCACGCGCTTAATTGTATTTTAATAGTGTAATCGTTCTTATTACAAGAACAACGTGAATTAGTGTTGGTAAATCTGGATTTGGACTTGCTTGGGTGGGATGCATGATTCTATTGTGCACAATACTGCAAAGTATTTGTCTTACCACTACTTCCAAAGCACGAAGAGGAAATCTATTATGATTCCTAACCATAAGAATGACATGAACGCTTCTTCGCATACCTACAAGTGTGGAGCATCCTTTTCATTTTCACCATCCATCTTTTTATATCATCAATTTATTATCTTTTCTGAAGATCATCAATCCTTTTAAGGACCCGACAACTCTTAACAGTTCTCTCCTACTAGCCTCCTTCTGAATACACTTCTTTAGTCTAAAATCTTTCCAAGTTGTAAGACATAAAACAACTGGCAGTAATTGTAACTCAATTCATTATGGACAGTTCCAAGACCTGCCCAGTCATCCATTTCTCCTGGGTGGCTTTCGTACTTTGCATGCGTCTACAATCAACCTCTCAATACATGATTAATGTAAGCTTGCTAAAATAATATTACATTATTATTATTACATTACATACCAAGGAACACTCTAACTTATTGCTTAACTGACCTACACATACTGAACATCTTTTACAGCTATAAAATCCTTATTGAGATTTGAAGACTAATTTTAGCTTACAGATGAGGATGAGTTTCTCAATATGGTGTTTTAGATGATGACACAATTTATTACCTTTGCCCTCAAGCACGACGGTATTTTAGAACATAATTTAGAATACATGCATACAATCACTTCCAAATCGTAAAATTATCTTGATAGGGCAACAGTAACCAAACTACACCAGGTCGTGACAATAGCTAAAAATTTTAAGCATTCGAAGGTTTTCCACAACAATAAAATCTCCAATCCCCAGACGGACGTTGTACTACGCAAGTCATAAAACACTATTTACTTCATAATTATTAATTAGCAACCTCGAGAGCAAGTCAAGCTTAGAAATATGACAAATTGACTTTGACAAACTAGCGTTTCTGCCTGCAGCTCGTTACTTCTGAAGTTGCCAAACAGTCGAATCACTGTAATTATCTTGTCGACCTTTTAGGTTTAATGCGCTGTAATTCCGTCTGGTATACACTACATTACATTGACTTCGTCATTACAGATCAAACTTGATCATAGTAAAATCCTAATTTCTACCCTGCTCTGTTCATCTAATTGCTGATTTTGACATAACAGAGCAATTAGACAAGGTTAACTCTAAAAAACACTAATGTCTATGTCTGTACACGATGACTTTTTGCTTGACAATTTTTACGCAAGCTATGGTAGTACTGATCTAATATGTGTTCACGTTATGGACTTTACCTTACAATAATAGCTTGCAACAGATAATCTGTGATTGAAATCGTGAGAAGAAAATCAAATAATCATATACTTCAAGAATAACTGGTCAAATACACTTCGTATACCATACAGATAACATCTCATTCAAGTAATTCAAGATTACAACTACCATTATTATTACATTCCGTGGTTGCCTATTACATATTGTCTTAACAATGTGCTAACACATTTAGTGTAATCACAGCCCTGCCCTAAGTACAAATGAGGAACACTCAGTCTAATTTCCATCCGAGATAGATAAATTACAAGTAACCCCTACTGTGTTACCATGCTTTAAAATCTCTCATAAATATTCTCAAAACTAAATGAAAACAAGAATATAAATCAAATCCGTTTGGGTTGCCCACATTGACAGCAAAAGACAAACTTAATTCTATGCCAATTGACAACTGCAATTTGTTTGTCAGTTTGCATTCGACCTAGGAAGAACAAGAACCTATGACCTACCTATAACAATCATCAATTCCTAAGGTGGTCAATTTGACGTTCACCTTTGCCACTTACAGATCATAAAATTAAGCAAATACAGTCGTAAATGTCTACTACGACTAGATTAATACTTTAATTTGCTTTCAATGAGCTGAGCAGTATTTTAGATCAACGCTTACAAGACACAGAGTTAAAAAACAATATCATAGTTTTTGCATTTCGAAAAACAATATTATTATTGTACATTGCAAAGTTCTCAAATATTTCGTGTTTCGAGTAATGGGGTTCAAAGAGTTCCAACTTCCTTGAAACCCTTCTAACAAATGTTCACTTCTCAGGTCTGTATTATCGAGCGGCAGGTTTCTCTTTCGGTTAACGTACCAAACTACCAAATATTTGGTAATAAAGATCCACATCTATTACCTTCATAATACAACAACATCATTCACAATGAACAATTTGACCGTAACTTTGCATCAAATAAATCAAGCTCGTTGGGACTGGGATGAAACTAGACACTAGAGCGTGTTTGTGTCTCCAGCAGAAGATATCACAGCTTCACAGCCAACAACACTATCAAAATACTAATGAGTCTCTAAATAAAATACTCTACAGTTTATGTGTGAATTTCGCACAAAGAGGCATATTACCTACCATTAGCTGTTTCGGTTGGGATTTATAATGCAAGATTGAATTACACAAGGCTGTGGTTGCGTTGTGTATATATATTGACGACGACTACATAATAATTCCACATAGGAGTATCTTCAGCTCACAATGAAAGACATGATAGTGCTAGGTGCTTGTAAACTACAAACCTTACAAATAAATGATATATGAGACTAACTGAGACTCGATCCAACTACTGACTCAACTCTATTTCAGAAACCATAATAAAAAGCTTCCATCAAGTCGCAAGAACTGAAAGAACTCTGCCTCAATCTTCGTGTTAAATTATATTCAGAATCTTTCAATAAATGAATCGCAAATCGCAACCCCCAATTCTCCAATCATGGCTTCCTGGTATCCGGTTTCCGGCTATGATTACCTTTTTACTTCTTTGTAAGGTTTTCATTTAGTCATATGAGACTTCAACACAAATAAACCACAGGCTAGGCTTTACATCTGTTGTTCTCATTACTACTACGAACTACGGTAAAGTCACACCTCACACGACATGGAAAGTTCCTTTGAAATGGAAAATGGAAATACAAAGTCCTGACGCAATGATTTAGAACAAGGTTGTAGTTGATACCAGAGATCAAGCTGCTTTTTACATCAGCTACCCACTGCTACAGTAACGTGTTAAGACTGAAATATATTCGCCTTCTCTCCTCGAGATGTTTATCTTTCTATCTTTAATACAAAGCGTCGTCGAAAAGGTCAATCCCATTTCAACTTGCATCAATCACATCATCCAGAAGACGATCACTCCCAGTGCTTTCTGCACTGTATCATTTCTTTTCCTTTCCTCAAGACTCAGGACTAAATAAGACCAACTCTGCTTCGAGGATTCTTCATCATTTACACGATCAATCAAGCTTTATCTAAGTATTAAAATCAAGTCAGGGACAACTGTTCAAGCAATGGAGAGAATTACTTTTCCGATTCCTGTGGTTTAGTTTCAGCTCATTTATGTTGATGAATTAATTTAAAAAATATGATAATCTATAACTTATGTATTCCAAATATAATATCGCCAACAGGTCTATACGAACCGAAGAAACGCCGAATCTTTCAGTCCTGATAGTAGAAGTACTAACCTTTATAACACGCTGCTACCAATTTCGACATCCCGACTGCGTCTGTATAATATTCCTCCCTCACTTGCATTCTTTTACAAAAAAGCTTGTGGTAAGAGAGTTGTTTCAAATTAATTTCCATGCAGTGCACTGATGTTTTTGTAAATGTCAAATAGTGAAAATAATGACACAATAATGCTTCAATATGTTTTTGCACGGTTTAGTTTCAGATTTTAAACTAAGTGAAGATTATTTTCTGTCAATCCTTCCCCACGAGTTAACTTCACGCGAAGATAACTCCCGATAACTGCCAATTATATACTTTTCGCGAAACATTTTGCACTGTATAATATCTGTTGGATTCATGAAGAATGGGGATAGTAAAAATGCATGTTGACTTTTCGTGGTGTCGATAAGAGAGCTTTTGTATCACATCCCCAGTTCAAGCCATACTTATTCGTCGGGAGCCGGGACGCGATTTTAAATCAAGTATTATATGAATAGTCATCACATCAAATCTGGTTGGCTGACGGACAGATAGTACTATTGTTAGTACAACATTCACACAAATACTTTCACTCTGGTTCCATGAATTATTGCCTAATCAATGTAATAAACATGTAGCTTGCAGAGAAATCCTGTGAGCTATATTATATTATTATGTAATAATCACACCATAAGTGTTTCGTTTGTGTATATGACAAAAGATAAGATCCTATCTATTCGTGTGCCATTCCACCCCTGCGAATACCATTAGTTTTGAGGAAAAAATATGATCCACGAATGTAAATTTCATATCACAAAAATGCAGTTTATATGGACAGCAGAATTCCACGATCAATAGTTCTCTATTCTAAACTACTATATAATACTGCTCTAAAGTATTCAATAATATTAGTAGCACACGTTGGTTTTATTATTTATTATTATACCAAAATAGTAGACCTAGTTGTTAATGATAATTACACCTATTATTTGCAGGTTGCACCCGTACAAATGTTTTTAAAACGATAGCAGCTTATATTTATTGAATATTGATTTTACAAACATAGTTGTTGTATTAATAATATCAAAAGTCGCAAGTATTGAAAGATGAAAAGCTAAGTGTAAAGAAGATAAACTCAAAGCTTCAAGCTGCAGTTTCTTTTTCTGATAATGCTGATGCTGATACGCACAGACAGATCAATGACTTCAATATTTATTTAACATATATAGCAGTAGAGTGTTATCTTTTTGTTGTCTTTTTGTCCTCAAATAATCCTGAAGCATGGCCACGCGAGTCTGTACCCAGTGCCATAAACATTTGTTTTTTTAATAACTGCAAGATTTAATTACGTTCCTCCTTTATCTAATATTTCAACAACAGGAGATTCAAATTTTGACTTGTTTAAACACACTCCATATCATCAGTTGATGACTGACGTTTTAGTAAGCAACTCGCGAGAAATGTCATGCATGGGTATTGTAGCTTTTACGTATGATGGAGGAAGGAGGTGTTGCTTTGTTTTCTAACTACTTTTGAAAATGGTAAAGTTGAAAATATGAATTGTCAATTTTCAATTTACAATAGGTAAGATAACAACCGACTTCTGATAGACTTTTGCACTTAAATTAAACGAACACTCTGAAACAATCATTCTCTTATGCTGTATCTCATCGTGTTCCAAAAAAGTTCGAGTGATGCCAAGGACCGGAAAAGCAGATGGGGAGTAGAGGAATTTCGGAGCCAAGACTTTCAACCCGGGGTTTATTTTTAACCTTCCCATCCGCCCTCCAAATGTACACAAAAACTGGATTTAAAAAATGGATCACAGAGTTCAAAAAGTAGACCATAGCCTCGACAACAGGCACTTGTTTGTGTTTGCCAAATGGCGACCAGTTAGTTTTTAAATTTTTTATTACTGTAGTTTCTTTTCTGTTTTGTCAGTGCTTAATGTTCAGAAACTATGCACCAATGTGTCTTCTATATCTGTTTAAGTTGTTAGTTAAATTGATTGGTTATTAAATTCGAAGTCATGTAAAATATTCTACAAGAGGCTAAAGGTTATTGCATACAAACTACAAACCAGGCTGTCACATATTGATGAATACAATAGATCACCTGGCGAAACAAAAATAAATTTTAATAAATTGACTATAAGCGTGAAATTACAATTTTACACACATCTATACATATTCATCTTTCTTGTGCACTCTTCTAAGATAAAATGCCAGAAAAAAACTCAAGGCCAGCCGGGTCCATTACCTGAGACATTAATCTAAGCTCCTTGACTTCTACTCTTCACATGTAAGTACACACATATTACAAATAGTATGTCACATTCAACTCAGACTGTTAATTTCAAGAATTTAAACCACCAAAGACCAAAATGAAGGAATAAAAAAGTTTCTTCTGACTGAACAAGTATAGTATTATTGCATCCGCCTTTTATTTTAACACTATATACAAACATATTTGCAAACTAGTATAGTTAACCAAATTGCATTTTGTCTGCTTACTAGCAACTGGATCTTATTGTTAGCCTTAGCGTTTTAACATACACATTGAGTGGACTAACACCTTCTGCGTTTTCTTCCTTATTTGTTCACAATACGATCACAGCAGTTTGTGTCTCGATTCACAGAAAGGAAGAGACAAGTTGACTAACTTGGACAAAAATCTATGGATCTAGATACTTATGTTTGATTTCTTGATATTACTACATAAACGATTTTGATTCATCGCCATTCCAGGGGATAAATCACTCCTACTCCTACTACTAACAAACTCTAAGTAGGTTACGGTCATCCTTGTGCTGAACGCAACGCTTCTCTATTGTTCTACATTTGGAAATGAATTTCTACATTTTAGTTTGCAAAGAGACATGAACCAACAAGTATTTCCTTATTCGATCCTACTGCATAAAATAACGATCTCATTATCTCGTATCAGTATGAATATCTAGAAATGACTTGCCAACTAGGGATCAATCTGCTCAGAACTCAAGATTCTGTTATCAGGTTACATTAGTTTAGCTTTAACTTATTAGTCTATGCCAATACTTTCATCGTTGTGTCTTCAGACTATTCAGATAAGTACCGGTAGTAGACGCAGCAAGATTTAATTTAGACATTTATGCACTAGCTAATAGCACTGATAGCAGGTAAACAGACACGCTAATAACTCGTTAGGTATTCAATGCTTCTAAGACAATGTGAACCCATTATCTAACAGAAGAATGGTTAATTTCACTTCACATTCACATTGACAATGAGACATTCATGATTTCCATGACCTTCAACAGATGGTTTGTACTTCTTAACAATTTATGACGTCTCTAAATCCATTACCTTTTACCTACAGACAATCTGAATTAAGCAAAGATATTTCGCGTGACCGGGTTCAGATCACGACCAAGACTTCGGAGTTAAAGAACCAATTTTTTCTCGCCTGCCGTTCACAGCCGAAGTCCAATTAGTGCACAGTGGTAAGTATTATAGTAAAGACATCAGGTAATGATGGGTATTATTGGATGCTGCTTAAATCTTCTAAATAAATACCATATGCTGTGTGTCTGAGCTAAATTTATTAATTTCGGTCAACCCCAAAGTGACTACAAAAATATATCGCAAGCACACGTTTATTTATTTCCCTAGATTGCTCACATACTTGTTCTATATAAAACAACTACTAACTTTTGCGGTATAAAATATATTTACATAAGTGAAACCTCTCGTTTTCATCGGAAAGTAGCTTAATAATATTATATCAGTGATGATAAGCATACAAAAATCTGTAATAAAAAGTCAGATCAGGATATGCTTTCTAGGACAAGTGAACATCGGATTTCCCCCATCACAATTACAACTTCGTGCATGATAGTGAACAAATTCTTTTCAATTCAATCGACCCTCAGACCTAATGGAGGGAATGAACCTCCTCTAAACAAACTACACGACGCTAATCATTGTAAAGGTCATCTATCCATTACACAATAACGCCATGTCATTCATCCGAGACGAGGCAAAACTTTCATTTATCCACTTATCTTGTACCGTTACATTAATAGACACACGGACATAAATTATGCCTCAACTTAAGGCCACCAACTCATCATCATTTCAACTACTAGAAATTGAATTCAATGATGCACGCGAATGGCACACATGAAAAATAAAACAACT
>JAQGBV010000529.1:0-25907 GCA_034698685.1 Isotomurus pseudopalustris
AGAAAGTTTAAACTTTCCCACGAAGATTACAATTCCACAGTGAAAAGAAGGGTAATCTTTTCACTGCTTTCACTGGCCAAAAAGAAGCCCGAAATCACTAACGGAAAAGTAAGCGAAATATTTGGGTCGTGAAATCCAAAAAAGTGAATACCATTAATCGAAAAAACGGGTGAAACAGCGACTTTTCATTCCTGCAGTCAATTTCACGGCGAAAAGGGGCTAGTGAATACTGAGCTTTATCTGGATTCCACTCTCGGGAAGATGTGTGGTTGTTTTGCATTCCCAAAAGTCTACATGTTAGAAGTCATTCTGGAGACAATCCAGCCTGTCCATCCTTGGAGTTACCTTGACTTCGTTCAAGAACTTGTCCAGGTAGTTTCGAAAAGTAACAGCTTCATGATGTTTTAACTTAAAAACCGATGGATTCATTTTTTTCCCGCTGCTGTACGATGATGGTGCGTTTTTTTTTCTTACGAAAACTAACCAGGCAATGAAGCTGGAGTCATAATGCTTCTTTACCTTTACAGGACCAAAGATAATAATGGTTCTATTATTCCAAAAAACGTCTTGTTTGAGGTACAAAGTTTCGTCACTCATAAAAGCTCGTTGCGGATCTAAATGAATGGTGATGTTGTCGTTGTCAATATCCTGAGTGAATGGGACTCCTGGTTGGGTAGTTTGTGTCAAAGAAGACGATGTGCAAGGTTCTAGAGTTTTAAGTTAAGGAGTAGACAATTTACTTGGTACAGTTTTGAATTGCTAAAAGCAAGACAAAAGAAATTTTTAGAATCTAGTGAGTTATTACGATTCCGAGATTCACTGGCTATCTTTTTGTATAATAACCAAGTACACATCTGGAATCATCACAAGCTTAAGAAGCTTGGAAAGCCAATTGTGCGAATAACACCTTTTTATACTTCGTAATTCCCACGTCCCGAAGAAAGTACTCATATTTTCCTTTGTCAGGGGGCTCGCCTGGTACTTACAAAGAATTTATCGCTCCAGCATTCATTATGTAATGGAAGTAAAGGAACAGTATATTTGATTGTGTAACATACGCAGGGAAAAAGTTGGTAGCAATTCTTCGCACAAGATTTACATACAATATTAAGAGATTTCATTAAGAGAGTTGGGATTTTCCAGTACTGTTCATAAGGTACAGTCTTTGACTGTCCCTACTGCTGTTGCGTTTTTAGGAGAAAGAGACATTTTCCTTAACCAAGCCTACACGTGCCTTTCTAGATTCAGGTCTTTATATGACTTTATTATTTTAGATGACAACTTGAATTTTGAAAGGTTTTCAAATCGACTAACCAACATTGAGACTAAGACCAGGCACAGACAGCACAAGTGGTAGTGCTCCTGTCTGTGCAGCTGGTAGTGTGTCCGAATGGTGACCACTGGGTGACCCAGTGTAGGTGAGGGTTTTTCCCAATGGGTTGTTCCCCTCACTACACACTAACGCTGGTGCGGAATCACCTACTCTGCACGGTGGGGCCTGGAGTATGTGATTTCCATAATTAGGGTGGTTGCGTACCACAGAAATGTATCGATGTTCCTTGTTACGAATAGAAACTGACTCACTAAGATCTGATTAATAAAGTGGCCGTCTTGTTAAACCGTAAGGTACATCAGGACGTTAAACTCCACCATTTATTTATTTTAACCAACATTGAGACTAAATTCATGGGAAACATGCAAAACCTTGGTATTTCTCTTGAGTGATGACAAACAAAGTGTGTTCGAATTGTTCTAGTGTCAAATATTGTGAATCTTGCACGTTCTATTGGATGCGCTATAGAGATTTGGTACGCTGACCACGCTGTGTTTATTTGTTTAATGTACAAAACTATAGTCAATATGTTTATGAATTACCCAGTGAATGGACTAGTGTAGAATAGAAGTTACTTAAGGATAGGAACAAGTGGAACTATTATGAAGAAATAAGGGCATTGCATACATTGCACTCAATTAGACAATTCAAGTGTTCGTGCAAATGTGCTCACAAACCATACGTGCAGCCATAGTAATAAGTCCTCGTTACTCGTTAGTACATTCATTTATCATAAAATGAAATTAGAGTCATCGGCTAAATGTTCCGAGTGTAATGGTGTTATATGCGAACTGTGCACAACTTGTGAACGTGACTTTGTATGATCTGGACAAGAACTATCGGTTTTGTACAACATGCTGCAAGGACCACTATCTTATTAAGTGCCTAATCAAACTTTTCAAGCTGGAACGAAGATACGTGAAACGACTATCTATATATAAAGTAACTACTTATATACCAAGTTTTATCGCACCCCTGAACTGCTAAGCATTGATGAAGCTGAGCGAATTCTAAAATCGGATTTGCTAGTTGTATCAGATATTCTTGAAGAATGAAACGTCCTGGAGGAGCTCTTTTGCTTATTTTGTCAAAATGGGCGAGTACCCATTTTTAAAGACTTTCCATTTTACACATGCTACGCGTGTGATGTCAGACGCGAAAATTGGGTCAGGAGCTTAAGAAGAATTAGATCTCTTTTGCTACGTAAACCGCAAAAATGAGAGTTTTTAATGTAAACACTCCTATAAGTTCACTGCCTACGGTGGTGGACGTAGACTTGATGCCAATAATAGTTTGACAAGTTGGAAAAGACCTTAATCTCGTGTTTTTCGCTGTCCATATGAAGGATATGAATCTGTATTTTTACACTTTCTCCAAGTTTACCTTCATAATGAGCTCGCACACAACTGTAGTACTTGTGGGTAAGTTTTTCTTGACGTTATTAGTCACATCTGTTCCCAAATTGGAGGAGAAACGTTGAATGACGAAAATGCTGATCCACGATTCCTCGAGTTAGGGAATTTTGAGCTTGTTCAAGTAACTCATGATGGAGGAGTGTTTATATTCAAACGTGAATTTGTTCACACCGTTAGTGAATATAACCCGGTGTACGAAATAATTCAAAACGACCTTTGGCTCATCTTCAGTCAGCGAATTGATGTGTTCAGGGGAATCAAGATTTGGATAAGGTTTGACTCAAGGAGTAACAGATGGAAATCAACTGAAAAAACACCTTTTCACGCCATTTATCTGAACAACACACAGAAAGCTTATAAGGGCTTCAATGGAGAGTGCTCTGAATTATTTGATTACTTCATTATCATTGTATGAGGCAGAAGGTAGTGGATGGAAGTTGCAGGCCGTACCAACTGTTACTGTGAAGGTCGTTCCATACAGGCCTTTAATTGGAAGGAAAATGATTCCTGACCAAACACTTGAGTTATTGGGTAGTGGATAGATACTAGTTCTTTCCTTCTTTAATAGGAAAGGAATAATAGATATAAAGACTTACACAAACAGATGTTTCATGCTTAGCATTCTAGCTCAGTTTTACAGACACGAAATTCTTCTTTCCAATGCAAAAACTGATGACCATATGTGAGGAAAAAAGACGAAAAAAGACAGCTCAGCTCAACAAAGAAAGCTCAAGCTTAAGTAAGAGAATCCACAGTCCTATAACGCTATTTTAAAGAAAGTTGATGGAAGAAAGGAAATTGATTTTGAAGGCTTTCGATCAAGTGTTGCTTTACAAGATATTGGTCACTTTAAAACAAAGAACTGGATTCAAATTAATGTCTACAAGATTAAGGGCAAAGAAATTTATCCAGTAAAGATAGCGGACTTTAATTTTGAAAAAAGGTAGATCTGCTTTTACTTCAAGCGAACACAAACGGAAGTGACCATGGCCATTATTGCTAGTTTTATCATAAGAGGGGAAGGAAAAAACTAGGCGTCTGTTCCGGCTGCTTTAAATCAATTAGCAGCGCAAACACAAGACACAATCGAGTTTGCAAAGGCAAGGGCACTATACAATACACACCATCAAAAACTGGTCACTACAAGTTTACACGGTTCAAAGCCCATATGGATGTCCAGTGCAAGGTTATTTCTAAGATAATGACATGCAACAGAACATTTGTCCCTTTGGAATTTACAGTAAAGGAGTTAGTGATACCAACGTAGCGGGATACAGCCTTGTGGTGATTGATCCCGCTTGGAAGATTTTTAAACAAGTCAAATATTTCGCTGCAGATGCTATAGAGCATTTGCTATCTACGATTGATTCAGTCTGAACAAAAATTGTGGAGGTAGTAAAAACAACGTATCTGCCTTTGCGAATAAACGAAGACATGAAAAGGCTCCAGTATGATGCGTCCATATGTCCTCTTTGTGTCACAGGTAGTAGAATAGCCCCAGGCTATTCCACCACCACCATTCCTTTCTACTGTTGTTGTCCAGTCCGGAGACTGGAGCAACCGCGTAATCTCCATCATTCCTTTCCAATACTCCGTCCCTTCTGGATCATATGCTCGCTAAGAGCAAAACATTTATTATTTTAACGAAGAGATGAGTGTTTCCACACTCATCTCCTTCATCACAATTTTGTTGCTGTTGTTGTGTGTGAAGTGCGTGTGACATTTATTACTGGAGTGCAGGTGACCTCGGAGGAACTCATCCCCACTTTAGGTCATCCTCCACAACCATTCTCATCCCTCCATTCATCTTTACTCACCCCTTAAGGGTCACTGACGCTGCGGACAACGACTCTACTAGTGCCATCATCTTCTGACATATCCGTTGCGTACAAGGAAACGGGAACTGCTGAGAATACGGTCACAATAAGCATCACGTCATCTCTCTTAGCATATAACTTCCGCCCTCCCCCCACATTTGTCATGAAAAGTTTGGACGAAACCAGTTACCAGCATTCAACCATACACATTTCGACGGATGCTTCTACTCTGTAATTTGCACAAAGTGTAATATACTCGCAACAAAGGTAGCATTAAGAATCTTTTCCCACGACGATTCGAGTAAGGAGCTGAAAACAATATTAGAGGCTCTAAATGCAAACACCATGAAAGAATTCACATTTTTGGCCAAAGATATTGAGCACGTGTTCAGCATGACATGGAAACACATGTTTAAATTTCAAGATCTCCGACAGCTGTTAAATTCACCAATAGAAGAACTTGCTGCAAACGTCTATACTTTTAATTCAAAAGCCGGCAATACATTCAAATCCACGCTCCTGTGTGCTGGTTTTCAGCACGTACAAGAAATTAATTTTGCTCAAGTAGGGTTGATTTTCCCGAAAAAAGCCTTCACTACCGCCCAAACAATTACCGAGTTTCCCATCAGTCGAAGATTATGCTACTAAGGCTTCATTTGTACAGAATTCTCTATTGACTTTTTACGGTTTCGGGTGCAACAATTTGTCATGTTTCGCAGAAATTTATGCCACTGCGTGCGTGCTTCAACTGGCCGATGTCCTGCATCATGTAGTTGAATGGAGCACCAAAAATCTTAATATTTCCCCTCTCCACTATATCAGTCTTTCATCATATGCATTTGATTCTGCCTTTTTGCTTACTGGTGCGTCGTTTGAGTACATACCGGATAAGGATGTAGTATCGTGGGTGAAAAATCGAATGCGACAAGGTCTCTCGTTTTCAAATGTTCAAGTTGCAACAGCAAACAATGAACGGAATAGGCGATTTGATGGGGAGAGAGAAAACAGATGCCATTTGATTGAAATAGATATGAACTCCGCATATCCTTTCTCCGTGACTAGAGGATTAGAGGCAGAGGGTACATTCGTCTGGATGAATAGTTATACAGCACAGGCAATTGACTGGAGCAATGTTGAAGAGAACGGAAAATAGGGTTATTTAGTAGAAGTTGATGCCTATATTCCGAATGACAAGCACGATGAATTTAACGAGCTTTCGCCTTTTTTTGTGAGACAACGAACTACCTATGAAGATTTGTCACCGTATCAGCAGAAACTATATGAAGGTATTGTACCACCTGCCACCTACACCGTTTAGCAAGAGAGATACGTTGGAAGTGTAGGACCTCAAACGAATTATTTGTTAAACCATGAAATGTTGAAATATTTTATTAACAAAGGAATGGTGGTAACAAAAATTCATAAAGCTCTTAAGTTTAACACCAGTTGCTACCTAACGTCGTAATTTAAAGCATTATAAAACCTGCAATGTGCAGCATATACGGGAAATTCCATGCTGATTCTTTCGCACACACAAGTATCAAAATATGTACTTTAAAAGAAATGTGTTTGGACTTGGCATCTGCGGACAATTTTGATGACGTAACAGTCATATCTGACGAACCATCCCTTTTTCATATGAAAAAAGGTTCTCCCAGTGAAACTTTTAATATTGTTAATGCTTTCTTGTGCTCGCGCGGGCTTTCAAACAGCCATAAGTGTGGCCATTTTCTCTTAACAAAATTTTTCGAAATATTAAAATTTAACCAACCCCTTGGTTATACTCACTCCATACTACCATTAAGTGCTCTAGGAGCTCGAAGATAATCAAGGATGTCACTACCAACCTGGTAACTATCGTAATTTTTTATAAATTAATCACATCACTCACACAACGTTGTGTGTTTGTAACCCATATGGCAGCTTACAAACTTGCCCGTGTCACTTGTCTTAACGAAGAATTTTCTTGTCTAATGACTTTTAGTGAGTCAGAAATGACAGAAAAAGAACTTCTTAGCGATAAGGAAGACATGAGTGTGAAACAACCAATAATTGGAGCGAATAAAATAGTATGGAAGTCAAACTTTCACCAAAAAAGTCAACTGCATCTACTAAAGGGTTTGGCAAAGGACGTCCTTCGAATGAGGACACTCGTGTTATAAGGGTATTTGTTAACCCTGATGATGCACCAGGCCGTGTCAGGACTAAAAAAGGAGGAACCAGAGGAATGAAAAGTGGACATACCAGCCCTGAAGAAATTCAAACTCGTCCTCCTGCTAAGAAGATCAATAATAAAACAACTGACCCGCAAAAGCCAATGATACTGACCATTGCTCATAAGGACGAGGAAGATCCAATGTGTAAGGAGGGCTTCAAAACTCTACAAGCAACCCTTGGGAGAGGGATAATATCGCTAAAAGGAGCTACAAAAATCAAGATCCAGCGAGTTTATTACAATGACAATATGGCTCATGTTTGCTGTGTTTACAACGAAACTAAAGCATGGATACTGGAGAATGGACCCAAGTGGAACAACAACAAATACGTGGTTGACGACTTAAAACTGCGAATTAAGGTGCCTTCTTTGTGTATGGGGATGATCCACCACCGCAGGACGTCCTGCGTATTATTGGAGAACAAAATCGAGCAAATCAAAAGGGCTCGATATGAAGGAATGGTCATTGAGAAACATCGTACCTCAGAAAGCGAAAAAAGGGAAGAAATTAGTTGGCCACTTAATTATTGTGACCGTTACAGACGACAACTTGAAGGAGGTGGAAGGTGTACCACTCTACTTCCTCTTTAATGAAATCAAGCCGAAGGTTTGGACAAAACACTCAAATGAAGAAGCTGCTGATGAAGGTGCGGAGGGAGCTGATCAGCAGATGGAGATCTAGCTGAGGGTCACTTTATTGCATTTCTTGTAATAAATTAAAAAAACGTTAAGCAAAATCTAAAATATCTACTCTTCAGATTAATCTGCACAGATCCTCATCAGCAACGCAAAACGTAATTAAAAAAGTCAGAAATATTGAATATTCTGTTCATTTGATTCAAGAGCCCTGGGCTAGTAAGGAAAGGGTATTGGGACTTACTAGTCTTAGTAACCTTTACTATAGAAAGGGCCCGCATAGACCGCGGGCCTGTATTGCTACATCCACTGGTCTTAAAGTATGGCCCTTGGAATCACTATGGACTAGAGACCTAGTTGTAATTGAAGTCTGCGCAATTGGCGGAAATATTTTGTATGTTTCCGTCTATATGTCGCATGACAAATAATGCCCACCAATTGAATTGAAAAAAGTTGTTGACTACGGTAAGAAAAAGTCACTTCCACTCATAATAGGAAGAGACGCAAATGCCCATAACTTTTATAACGGCATCGTAGTGAAATGTTGGACATAACAATGGCATCCTTACAAATCACTCGTAGCATAATGAACTGGAAGGTCGACCAAGATGAATCTCTATTGGATCACAAGTACATCACGTTCCAGGTAGAGACAGTAAGCCCTGAGCCAATAAGGTACAGGAATAAGAAGAATACCGACTTCGAAAAATACATCGAATGTCTGGAATTAAATCTTACTAATGTTGAAATGAATATATCCTCAATTAAGGATATTGACTATTACGTCAACTTTATTTCTAAGTTGATACGAGAAGCCTATTACGAGGCATGTCCCACAACAACAGTTAAGCCACATAGGAAATCTGTTCGTTGGTGGACTCCTGCGCTGACTGCAATGAGAAAGAATTTGAGAAAAATGCTCCGATCTTATTTGTCAGATAAAAATCCTGACCGCTACGCAACATATATTGTAGAAAGGAACAAATACAAAAATGAAATTCAAAAGCTTAAGCTGACCGCATGGCAGAATTTCTGCAGTTCAGTAGAATGTTTCTCTGAATCTTGCAGAATTTCAAAGAGCCTTAGCAATGAAAAATAGAACAAACTCTGCCGACTGCAAAAGCAAGACGGCACGTACACCAGCAATCTAGAAGAAACTGCAATCGTCCTTCTAGAAAAACACTTCCCAAGCAATTCAAAACCCACACATACTGATCATGTTTATAGACCCTCAGCTGAAATTGAATCCATGATAACTGCAACATCTGTTGAGTATGCACTGGGAACTTTCGCACCGTATAAGGAAGCTGGGCCAGGCGATATTTCTCCTGCTTTGCTACAAACAGGGCAAAAACTTATTGTCCCATACTTGGTTCAAATTTATAAAGTAATTTTTCTACCAAAGCCAGCTAAAAAGAGCTACGAGTTGGTGGGTTCCTGGCGACCAATCTCCTTAATGTCCTACCTGCTCAAAGGACTAGAGCGAATTGTCGATTGGATTTTACCCTGACCTAATGGCAACCTTACAAGGTAGCGGACAACATGCTTAGATGTCCGTAACTTCTACTGGATCTGCTATCCATCAAATTGTAGCAAGAGCAGAAAGAACTTTAAAAAACAAAGAATTTGGCTTTCTTCTTGTACTGGATGTTGAAGGGGCCTTTCATAATGTCACCTTTACATCAATGCAAAACGCGTTGGACCAAAACAACATATGTCCAATCTGTACAAGATGGATTTCAAACATGATATCTGAGAGAACGGTCGCAACAACACTGGATAATGTCAGTACCTACAGAAAAGTAGAAAAAGGGTGTCCACAAGGTGGGGTACTTTCTCCTCTTTTGTGGAACCTTGTAATTGAAGAATGCCTCAGTGGTGTTCGTAAAAACTTTCCTGGAGTTTTGTCTCAAGGACTTGCAGATGACCTGGCACATTACGCCACAGGAATTAATTTAGGCACTGTGCTAAATCAAGTCCAAAATGTAGTCAACCACATAAGTAAATGGTGCAAATCTGCAGACCTATCTGTCGATCAAAAGGCAGGACTAATGTTGATCACCTCCAAACGCAAGTATAAAACTCAGAACATCTACCTGACTGGAAAGGTTCTAGAGTATCAGAATGCCATCAAATAACTTTATGTCCCAATCGATAATAAGCTAAATTGGGGAGATCATTGTAAGATCAAAGAAAAAAAAGCAATGGGCTCCCTGATGCAGTGTAAAAGAACTATTGGACCTAATTGGGGTTTAACATCCAAAGTAATGAACTGGATATACACCTCTATTATCAGGCCAGGAATGTCTTATGGCTCAGTTGTTTGGATTCCCACCATCCTCACTAAAACCCACCTTGAACGTCTTAACAAAGTACAAATTGTGAATGATATGTGGCACAATGAGATTTACGCCAAATTCCTCACTCGAAATATTACTGAACATAAGGCCAATTGACTTATTACTCAAACAAGTGGTAGTCCTTTCAATGCCTAGGCTTAAACACCGTAATATGTGGCTAAACTGAAATAATGTTGGTCACATGAATAAAGAGACCCATATAAGCATGCGTCATAAGATAGCAGTGCAAATACCAATGCTTGGTTTCCCTACAGACTACAAAGGGAGACTACTGCCTCGTATTAAGAACTTTCAAATAGTTTGTAGAAGCAGAGACGCTTGGGAGGTTGAAGGATTTCCAAATCTTCCTGCGAATACAATTGCGTGTTTCACTGATGGATCCAACATAAATGGATCTAGTGGAGCTGCTTTTGTAGTTGAAAATTATGACAAAACATATTATTTTGTGAGATATTTGTGAACATTTTGTGAGATTTTGACATTTGTCGTGAACTTTGTTAATGCGTTCGAGTAATTTAAGTGCATCGACTGAACTACCCTCATCACGCGTTTCATCACTGTTGCTCAAACGAGAGATCAGTCGTCACCGTGAAGATAGATAAGCTTCATTGTGGATTAGTTCAGTACTATTAGGATTCTATGCTGGTCTACTGAGGATACATCTCCAATATCGTGAGGATTCGACCTACTATTGTGAGGATTCTATCCCAGTACTGTGAGGATTCTACATACGTGACTTCAGGACTACAATCCATAGTGTTAGGATTCTATCCTAGTACTGTGAGGATTCTACATACGTGACTTCAAGACTACAATTCATAGTGTTAGGATTCTATCTGCGAAGGTAGCAGTTCATCATTATTTATCAACCTCTACACTTTACAAGCAGAAATATGGCTCCGAGCGCCTTAGACAAAACCATAGTTGAACGGGAAACAGGAATTGTAGACTACACTGCAAACGGGCTGCAATTAGCTGCGCATCCTGCAATACCTCTCTCAACCAACATTGCAGCACACAATCTAGAACGAGTAAAAGCTTATAAGAACCTCATCAGAAAAGAGATACTGCAGACCAGGTGACTAATGATCATAAAACGAAATAAACGACTAAACCTGAAAGGTGGATTGCTAATATCCCAAACAGAGACACAGAGATCAAGTGGAACTTACTAGCAAGTCGCAGTTTGTTTCAATTACGTGAATGTACACACAATTAAGACCTTTCTTCCGAATAATTTGTTCTGCAAGGAAATTTTCTTTGGAGCTTTGTTTCACAAATAGCTTAAACCTTCGAGAAAGTTGCTCGAACTGAAAGCTGATTAAAGTAATGTTTCACTTTTGTTGGCTTAACCAATAAATTGTGTTTTGGTGAAAACGCTAATACTTTCTGTGACGTTCATTGAAAAAGCATATTTACTGCATTTTTAAAGGAAAAATGAATTTAGTTATTCATATGTATTCTAATAGGCAGATAGTAAACCTTGCAAACATGTAGACTTATTTTAATAAACGTTGGTTGCAATCTTCGTAGGTAACTTCGGCCTTCAGAATTCTTTACATCTTTTTATGAAGTTCCATTTATTCTTTAAGTTTTCTCAATACATCCCACCAATCACAAAGTTTACCGTATGCAGTGAATGATCGTCTTTTAATTACCTGGAAGGTAATTTTGTTCCAGTAGATTTGTCCACTAATTACTACTTAATAACAAAGCCAAGCTACCTCACCTGTCTAATGAGATGGCCACAAGAGAGTAGACGGATGCACAGACTGAGACTCCTTGGACATAAGAAACCGCCTTGCGCATAAAAGAGCTGTAGAGGAGTTTTCTGAGGGGCTTTGGTGAATATGAGTTACCTCAGACACTTCTCGACCTTGCACAGCGATGTGCGGAAACAAACGCGTGTATCCTTATGGATTCTTCTTCAGAAACGACTTTATTATCTTCCGAAAAGGAAGCTTCTCTCACGAAGGTAGAAGCTACACACATTTGTAGAACAATGATAAATCAATTGAGTGATCCTTAACATCTAGTATAATAAGGATTATGAGGAACTTACGCTTAATTAAGTTAAACTTAACACTAGGGGGAATTTGCGAAACGCAGAAATTCCTAACTAATGTAATAAGTAAGAAGCATAAAGAAATAAGTAGTGAACAGATAGGATATCAAATAGTAACTAAAAAGAAGAAGGAGCCGACGGAGGAATGTATTGGAGAGAGCGTCTCCCCGAGAGCTATCTCCAGCCAATCGTAGCATCAAAAGATATCGACCTAAAATTAGCATGAGGGAAATGAGATGAATTGCCACTCATGTTAAAGTATTTCATGAGAGCTCAGAAAAATACTGTACAGAGCCCAGGAGCCAAGCTGCAGAAATCATCAAAAACACAAGAATAATTAGTTTAATTATTAGCATCGTATCATAGTGAGTAGTGATGCAAGAGTTTCGTTTTTTTCCGTTTAACCAAACGTTTTGAGTTTCGTACCATTCGTTTCCGTTTCGTTTTCCGTTTCGTTTTTGGAAAAAAACGAAACGAAAAGAAAAGTTTTTTCTCAAGAACGGAACGAAAACGGCTTTTCTAAACGCGTTTTTTGGTTTTTGACGTTTTTCCCAAATGGACACTTTTTTGCGAAAATTTTATGGAATTCTCCATGTCTTTGTATAATTAGATAAAAATTGATTTGATCCTGCAAAATATATCGTAAATTGTACCGGATGTTTTGCAAAACATGCTCATTTTTATATTTAGCCCTGTCAAATTGGACTTATTTATGTGGAAATATTAGTAAATTTAAAAAAAATCGAAAACCCGTTTAAACGTTCGTTTATTCGTTTTTGTCTGAAACGAAACGAAACGAAACTAATTTTAAGTTTTTACTTGGAAACGAAACCAAAGATTCGTTTCTGAAGTAGAAACTAAACGGTTCGTAAACATTGAGCACGAAACGAAACTCTTGCATCACTAATAGTGAGCATCATTAGATAATCTCGTGCAAATAAATCTAGATCGACTAATTCTGACTCGCACAGAACACCGTCTATAATCCCGTCTCACAGTTACACTGAAATAATTAGCACGAAAACAAAATGGTCGCACGGGGTGTTACCTGTGTGTGGTGCAGAGCTTCTGAATTCTAATTTTAATTTAATCTGCATGGATATTTCAAAAGTGAAATCCAAAACCTCAGTTATAAATTCCTTGTGATGAAGATAAAGCTAAACCACGATACTCTAAAGGGTCCGTCACATGTAGACAATGATTCTGAATTCATTGGCAAGAATGTTATCAAGTGACAATTGTCTATATAACTCAACATTATCCGACGAATACTATCTGCCAAAGGAGGCTTCAGAATCAGTGCTGAGTAATGAATTCAGTCTTGTTTTGTGTTCATAGGAAAACTGAAATAAAGTAAACATATGAGGAATAAAGGAGTGAACTTAGCTGAGATTGAATTAAAGGTTGAAATGAATTTGAATTTACTCCAGTTTCTATTTTTGTGTGGATTAAAAATTATCTAAAAACCGAATTAGAACGATACTGCAAAGAACCACTATTTCATAGCGTCCTTGGAATTTCCTTCGTAGCATGTTTAAGCAATCCCGGATACAGCATGAGATCATCGAATAAAAGAATGCTTCACCGGAACCCAATTTTGTTGAATCAGTCCCGTTTTCCTTTTAGTAGCTCACACAATACTTCAACTAGTAAAGGAACAAGAGTCCATTTTATTGATAAACAGTTGAAAGAAAGTGATCTACTAATTATCAGATCCACGCAAAATAGGAATTACGAGAAAAAGGAATAGCAATACTGACCAATGGGTACAAAGCCAGACTTTACTTCATCAGAGGAGAGTGCGACTTATTAAGATTTGCTTTCAGTGGGACAGAAGGATAAGAAGTAAAAACGGCGGAAGCAGTAATTTTGTAGTTCCTGCAATTCAATTTATTGCCAATATTTCTATCAACAGATTAGTGATTACTTTAAGTAAATGCCGACATGAACTCCTCTTAGGTGTTAAATTAATGAAAGTAAATCTGGGTAAGCCGAGTGGAATTATCTCCAAATGAAGAATTACATTTGAATACAAACGAACTTACGGACGAATATGTTGGCAAAAAGGGTTGGTACGATGCAAAAGATGATAACCGACATATCAGCGATGGCAAGATTGAGAATGAAGAGGTTTGTCACACTTTTCATTTTCTTTTTCATAGTGAGAACAAAGATGACCATCGCATTGCCCACAATTCCAAGTACGAAAACAACAATATACGCGAAAACAAGAAAAATTGTCCAAAACAACGAGTCTCTCATAATGCTCACTTCCTCAAAAGGACTGCCAAAAGTTGTGTTTTCAACTACGAAAGGTTGTTCCGTCTCCGTGTGATGAGTTGAGTGGTGAGAATGATTTCCTCCCATCGCTTCTGCTCTATTGACAATCTGAACCAATTTATACGTTTCTATAGGATCCCAGCGTATTTGTAATGGTCCATTTGTCTCGTTTCACGAAGAAAATACACGAATCGGCTTTTTTAAAGATGTAGAACAGGCACAACATCCATTGTTAGCCCAGTCAATTTGGGCTTATAAGATTAGTTTGATGGCTGTCTGTGCGCTGTATCCACGATAACTCAAGAACGGCTTAACGAATCTCATTGAAATTTTGCACATATACGTTTCACGTGAATAGGAAGATCGATCGTATCAAATTTTGGAGTCAATCGGTTGACCCAGTAACCGGTGGGGGTCAAAAAGGTTCGATTCGAGTGTTTCTTGCCATTTTTGCGCTTCCAATTGGTCGATTTCTATACAACTGTGAAAAGTAAGTCGAATAAGAAGCAAGAAGTTTCTAAGAGCGACTGGTCGTTTAGAAGATTCCGTTTCTTAATAAATAGGAGGATAGTATCGAATTTAAGAGACAATCGGTAACCGATGTGACCGGTGGGGGTCAATCATGTGTGACCAGAGGGGTATTTTGCTTCCAATTAGCCGATTTGAATAGTTTCGTGAAATAATTTTGATATGATTCAGGAGTATATATTAAAGTCGACTTTTTTGAAGCAATCGTTCCAGTATTGAGCCAGAAGGGTTTATCTATAGATATGGGTTCAAATTGTCTGGGCTATTGAGACTGCTTGGCATGAAGTTTTGCCTGTCTAAGTGTGTGTGGATGACAAATAGACGACTTAACTTGCCCCAGCCTAACTGGAAGAATATGAAAATAGTAGATGATGCGTGGACTCTGTTCTGGAGAAAGACGAACTGGAATTGAATTGCGAGGAACAACCAGCTTTTACTGAGTCTGGAACTGTGCGGACTTTCTCCAGCTACGGTGAGCAGATAGCAAATCTGTAGCCTGCACGAGTTCTCCTCTAGAATTCTAGAATACCGGCTGGGCTTTGGTGAAGAGCAAACAGTAGACGATGTGGAGGATGATGAATTCTTTCGGAATGACATTCAACATAAAGTGATATGCGGCGTAAAACAACAATCGCCTCACCGAAGCTTCGAAGGATTACAAATACTTTAAATTGTTATTTATTTATAAAATTCCTTACTTTTAGCTACAATTACTTCGATCGGTCGTCGCATCGCATCCCACACTTAAGGTTATCCACAACCGAAAGTGCCACATCGAACGAAAAAGCTTGATTAACAAAGAAGAACTGAAATGTTAATTAGATTTATCATAATATACTCATGAAGCATTTTTGAGGAGAAATGGTAATGGTTGTCAACTGGTGCTGGCAATATTCTTAAACTTTGAAGTAATACTAGCAAATTCTAACACTCTGAGTCGTAGTCCCTTAAACATCAGCAGAACTCTTAAACTACAAATTTCTACCTTTCCATAACTCTTACTATTAGTTCCGCAAAATGAAACCATTCGGTATTTTCACATTTCCTGTTTGTGCGGAGCAGTGGTTTCAAGAGCATTGGGAAGTACTTACAAGCCATCTTAATTTTACTACTTCGAGAAAAAATTAGATTATTATTAATTTGGATATGAGGCCGCGGCCGGTTTAATGAAATAAGTGAAATTCAACCTTGACTAGACAGCGTCGAAGCTTCGTTTGTAAAGGTTTAAAGAGAAGACATAGATCGAAGTCTGAAAGCATTGATCAAAATTGAGTTGCATTTTTTAGCACTCACGAATAGAAACTAAGGTTGTAAGCATCCTGGAAAGTTTCGAAGGTTGAGGGAGTGGTTAATGAGAAGAGGATTTCTACTATAAGTTACATTTATTAAAGCAAAAGAAGAATGCAGCCTAGGATTCATCTTTTGCCTTTACATCGGTAACAAAAATGTAATGCTTAATTTACAACATCGTCAAACACCTCTTTAAATATTTATTTGTGCATCATAACATTATAAATCCCTACCAGTTTCACGATTAATCAAAATTTTGAAATTTCATTATTTCATATATCTATAATATATCATTGCAATAGTTCTCAAAAGTGGAAGCCTGAGAAAAGATGATGCGTCAAATATATAATTACAGTTCAGCAATTTCGTTCCAAAGGCATTTTTCTTACTTTAATTACTTTCATAATAATGATAATAACTGTAACTTTTTGTTCAGATTTGGGTGAAAAAGTATTATTTCACCACTTTATTCCCCGGCGCGTTGGACTAATAGTGTTACAACTTATATCATGAAAATAACATTGAAATAGATTTATCTATTTAAAGGAGAGGATAATGATAAGTCAGATTTGTAACTGACCCACTCCCTTGAAACAACCATGATTTATATGGGATTTGCTAGGAAGTTGGATTACACGTTAGCACCACACAAAGGGGGACTATTGATAATTTGAAAACTTACCTACAATTAGTGTGACTGTGCATTATTTACTTAAAGCACTCCAAATCCCACTACGTGGGAAGAGGAGATCCGAACAATCGACTTCTCCCTTTAATTCAAGGCTAGCTGCAGTTTTGGTACTCGCACTCGTAAAGATTCCAACTCTGGAATCTGTCTTCCTTTTATCGGGTGGTCGCAATGACAGGACAGTATTTTGCGACTCAGGTAAGCCGACAGCAAGGTCATAGACAACATTGATTTCTACATTAGGGCTTCCTAATAGCTTTGGTATTTACATAATTCACTTCCAAAACATTGAAATATTTTAAGAAACGGATAAATATGGAGTGGAAATGCAGTTGATGAACCCTGTCGGAAGAAATTGTCAATGGTGAGTGATGGAACAGAAGGACCTCTTAGATTTCCATTAATTTGTTAAACTTGCCCAAATTCCTACCTAAGCCGTCAACTAAATTCCTTCGTAAACTTTGTTTGTCAATACCGATGATAAATAATATTCAAGTAGACTATTAATACTTGTGTGAGCTTTCACAGGCTAAGACGAATTCGAGACAATATTACTGGGGAAAGTCCATTTTGATATCATAATCGTGCATTGTTCGGCTTGTTTGCAGGTGGTATTACTTTAGCCAGTTGCCGTACATTCCCAGGCAATAAGAGATGACACAGGACAGAAGCAGGACAGGATTTGTCTTCGTTAGAATCTTGTCCCGTATTTTTAACGACAAAAGAGTAATCCTGCGCCCCAGGACATTGAATCATTCTAGTGTGCTTTCTCTTTCTCTTGACATGGAATGACTTCATAATCTTGATTCAAGTTTGAATCAAAGATACTACTCTGTTTGATATTTGAATACTGTCCACGTGTCCCCAGAATTGAATAGGCCCCGTACATGAAATAAGGAACCTGTTAAGACGGAAGTTTTTAAAAGGACGTCTGACAAAGACTTCAGGGCCTACTTCGTTTACTATGGGAAAAGCTGACCCGGTTTTTATTCTTGACGCGATTTGCAAATCTTTAGATTACGAAGAGAACTTTACGCACTAAGATCATTTTCATATCAAAGTGTGTCTGGCTTTCCTGTTTAACAATCGATTATACTCATCTCGGGTAAACAACCTCAATACTTTCCGGCTCCCACAAATTATGCCCAGCTCGGACTTCATAGCAAACATGCAGGAATAAGTTAGTTACATATTTCCTTGCTTGATTAAGGATTAAAGAATGTTTTCAGATAACATTCAAGCTTAGTTGGAGTACTTGTGGATAATTCGTTTGAGAGTTTGCAGATTTCAAAATAGAAAGTTTTAGTAAAAGAAATGCGACTGGATTACGTATAATTAATTCCCACAAATAACTGACCGTTAATCTCTATTGTGAATAGCTGAAATTTTTAATTTTGATCGCAATTTGAAAATATATCCCAATTGGAAGAAGAGAACCAAGGTTTAATGGAACCTTAAGCAGCTGCAAAATCATAGAGAGACTCAACTCAGCAGAGTTGTTGCGTGTAATAATTTTTGACGTTTCAATTGTACTGCGTATTGAACGCCCACGGCAGGTTGTTTTTGATTTAGAGTGTGTGAAAAGGCCAGTTGAGAACACAAATTGCTAAAGCTTTGCCTGGAGGAATGAGAGAGACGTCCGTTCTATTGTAGGCGCGAGCCTTGTTATTTTCTGTATGGAATAATTAGGATTCGACTGAGGAGGTGTTATACGGTTGACTTGGCTTGTGAGCTTTTTGGATTTAGGGTAAATTCCTACTATGGAACTACGTGTTGAATTACTGCTGAAAGGCATTCAATGGGCTGCTCTTTTACGAATCAACGGAATGTCACCGGTTGGACTTATTTTGCAGTTTATGGAGAATAGTTTCAAAGACGTGTCGGCAGCAGGAGACATCATAATGTTTCTGTTTCTGCTTCTGTCACCGAGTCTGCTTCAGTCGAAAACATCGGCTTTGCACAAACATGGAACAAATCCGAGTGAAGGGAGTTTATAATACGTATTTAAGTTCGCACTGATGACTGGCCTCTTTATAGATTCATGAAATTGTGAGGAATAAAAAGAAAGTCAGATCTTTTAATCACAGTGATTATGAGGAGGTTAAATCCTGTGTGAACGAAGAGCCGAAGAAAGACGGAAAATGCAATAAATAATACAGTGTTAGCAATTAATAGTGAACTTCATATTATATTTGAACGGTTGTTGAAGGAAAAGAAGTTCAGGGTGAGAGGAAAAACTGCAATGCATCCAAAAGAAGTTGTGTCTGCTTCTGCTTATGGAATTTCTTGTATTTTCATCACCTTAACTTGTGTGTGGTGGAAAGGCTAGACAAGCTTCAAAAATATGAATGTGACTATATCCAGTGAAGTTGTATTTCAGGCGTGTTGATTGCCAAGAGTTGTTTTATAACCCCCGTTACGTACGCACTCTCGTCGCATTTCCGATTCACAGTAATTGCGTTTTGTAAATTGCATCTGTTTTTTAGACAGATGAGTTTTGCAGGAACAGTTTAAATTGTATTGCACATGAATTAGTATCACTGAAATGAAAACTGAATGCAAACTTAGCAGGTGACTCACAATAAATAATGTGCCTTATCCCAACATTTGGAGACGCATCGAGAAATTATTTCGAACTATCAACGTATTTAAAGAAACAAGAATGTGCCTATGATATGATTTGAGGTAAGTAAGTAACTCTTGGAACGTAGAGAAGAGAATAATAATATTAACCTTTTGAGAGAGAGAGAGAGAGGAGAGAGTGAGATGAGAGTAATGAGACTCAGTGATGCAGACTATTGTACCCATCGGTTTTAATCCGTAAGAAATTCTACAGTCAGACATTATTCCATACCACAGGCCTCGATTTAAGGAAGGGAAATAATTAAAAAGAATATTGCAATGGGAAGGACTTCGATCATATGCATGACGTAATCGTTGTTTACATCTACAGAGGTTGCATTGCATTATATGTTGCATGGATTTGTTTCTACTGGTGGACAAACGGACAGTAATTTTCGAGAGGAGATGTAAGCCGCCGTAAATGTTTGTAGGTATCACTTGGAAGTGACTAACTCGCTGGCACAAGCGTCAAATTGCGCATTAATCTCTGTACGAGTATTTAGACATCTACCTTCTTGTTTTCCAGCAAATACATTTTTATCATCCAAAGTCCACACTGCACTGGATTCCGAGAAAAGTCACACAAATCAGCCCCTTCCTCGTCTTATCCCCTTTCAAAAACTTCATTCCGACTTTCAATGTCCTAAACTGTAGTATTCATCTCCAATTGTATCAAACAATGATTTCCTGGTTTTCTTATTACTTGAACAACCAATTGGAATCGGATACACTTTTTTCTTCTGGACCGGTTCGTCCTTTCATTTAATTGCAAGGGGTGTATTTATTAGTTCTGCAGAATTAAGTATGTGCTCACTGCTGTAGGATTTGATTTTAAAAACAAAGCGTATCAGCGATTGTAACATCATCTCACGAAATTCATAAACTATAGACAGACAACACACACGTGTAATGTGTGGACGAACATTTTACGCTGAGTAAAATGCATAATTCTATATTGTATAGCAGCGTCCGATGGAGAAGTAGTGTTCATGAATTATCTGTACCCACGTATTCTTAAACGGAGACATCATAGGTGCAATACAAGTTTGCACTTTTGCTTTCTCCCCTGTGAGGTGAAAGTATGCGTGCGTAAATCTCCTCTTTTGAGCTTGATTCAAACCCTTTGATGTCAATTTCTACTGTCCTTTCATCAGCAATCAATTAGCAAACTTTCCGTATTCCTCACCTCAGAAGCTCTTAACTTCCATCCATATTGTGTTAACGCATCACATCCATCCAAATCCCTGATGCGATGGTAAATTAATGAAGCGGAGATAGGAGTATACATTCTCTGTTTTACTTCACAACGGAACGAATTCAAATAAATAAATCTGCAATCTCACAATTCACACTCAACTGAACACAACTCCTCTCAGATGCTTCGTTTGGGTAATACAGTTCAAAATTAACTTGGACCCAGGTTTCATTATTCGAGAAGTTTGTAGTGAGGTTTCATGTGTATTGCCGATTTGGAAAGCAGCTTTAATCGAATTGGTTCAGGTCAAATTGAAAAAATACAGCCACTTGATTGCGCCTTACGTAATTATTAACATGTAAAGAAAATTCTACCTTGGGGAAAGCATTATTTCTTGGAATTCACAATGTTTTGCTTTGATTTTGGCTTACGAAAAAATGTAAATAGTTGAAAAAAATTATGACCCCCAAAACTGAACGATGGGAACCTAACTTTGAGTAATTTCGTACTTAGGAAATATCAAAAAATATGAATATTTCGTAACCAATAAATCTATTTATCAACTAACTCCAATCACTATATGTCGGCATTAAGGATAATCCTACGGGTACAAACTTTCCTAATGAAGAGAAAATAAGAATGAACAGAAGTGGTATGAAAATGAGTCTGTGAGATTGTGCGGGTAAAATCTGGAGAAAGTATAAAGAGTCGGATTTCCTTTGGTTCTCATTCTTCTCTTCCCTTTCTCTCTCACTGACCAGAGCTGAAGAGTTGTCCAGGAATCCTAATCATCACACACACGCCCATATGGGGGGAGGGGAGGTAATGAAGTCAATTTTCCCCATCTAAACAAGCAACTCTAGTCCACTCAACACAACCCACCTAGCTGCATCTTACACTAAAAACTAACGCACTTCACTTGCAACTGACTCAACACAACCAACCAACTTCATATTATGGAACTGGATGTGTTTTCATAAAAAACTGTACATCTGCTAAAAAGGCGAAGAATCAACATGTGAAATTCGAATCTGCTAATTGAGTGAAAGTTGAACTCCAAATCTCAAATCCCTTTCCAGCTCTGCATTACTAAGAAAAGAAATGAAGGATGTGGATGGCGACTGATGAATTTTCGCTTCATTCGAGATTGTTACATCGCCTCCCACAGACTCTGAAATAGAAAATAATGGTCAAATCGGGAGAAAGTAGAAGTCGAAATTGCAGTAATTTACTTGTTACGTGGACTAATTCGTATGTCCTATATCGTAGCATTGTTGATGGTGAGAAATGAAATTAGAGACTTTTGAGAAGCTGGTATCCTGAAGATCAATTAACTTCCTAGTTTGTAGCATCTTACCGCAGACTTAGTTAGCACACGAAGCTTCTACTTCCTTGCAGAAAGTTAGAAACCTTTCATCTCAGCAGTTTGAATTCTCACCTCTAACGACTCTTTCAACTTAACATAACTTTTTTAATAAGTCCACAAGCTAAAAATTGGTGCCATTTTTTAGCTTTTGGACTTATTTAAAAAAGTACGTACACATCTTCATCCTTTGTGCCCCATGATATGTCTAAGAACAGCAACGAAAGCTGTGTCCATTTTATACTTGGTAAGTAAAACTCGTTTTATCAATAAATAAACTATGTTCAGCCTATTGTTAAATATCCATTTACTTTTATTATCTCTCTTGAATAACAAATATATAGAGTTTACACATTAAAAAGTGTTTTTGTAGAGCACAGTCATATTAAAACAATTAACTTTATTAATTAAATGTTTAAGTGTGCGTCCATATGGATGATCTTTATTGGAATCATCGTAGTCAGCTTGGAAAGGGATCCTACAGAAGTAAAAAAACATTCTACTGCAGGTCAAACTGCCAACACTCCACAGTAACACACTCCACACTCCACATTTGCATTAATTATAAATCTGTCTACGAATGAGTTTTAGAAGTCACTAGTGACCTGCACTTCTAAAAGGTCACTAGGGTCAAAGTATTATTTAAGCTCAGCTGAGTCTATTACCGATGAACGAAACGAAAAGGAGAGCCAGCAGATGTTCAGAGAATGAGTCCATGATAATTTGAGTTACAAAATTATCTCTGCGTCTTTTGAATTCATAGTGTATAAGTCAAACAATTCAGTTTCTCATCCTGTCGTCCATTGCAGTTCTTGAAGCTGATACTACTTCAATTCTACTTCCTACAACAATTAAACACAAAGTTTACTGGGCATTCATTCGCTGCAAGTTGCCATTTCCAACAATAACTCCTCTAGAATGTTTCGAATGAAATATTGTTGTGAATCTTAAATCACAGTGCTAGTATAAAATGCATCTGTTGTGTTCTATTGTTTGCATGTGTGCATACGGTTGTAGGTTTCTGGAACCGTTCGGCGTTCAAGAGATAAGATCATGGAAGTTATATTTACATTCCAGTGTATTTAGTTCGTAATAAACTCACTCATATGTGGTATTTTATCATTTGAGCATTGGATTCCGATTTCATCACTGAGATAATGCAATTACTATCCACCTTTTGCTCATACGAGTGTACTATATTGCTGTATGCCCCATGCCAATTTATTTATTACAATTTAACCTTAACATTGAGTACTTGAATATGTGTCTGATATGGTGACTTGATATGTAACCACTCCGTTGGGTAGACTTCTCATGAAATAAGTTCATTCTTGGTGTCGTTGTCTATGCTTTAAGAGATCATCAACAGAGTATTGATTACAATTTGGTGCAACTTGCCCTAACTGAGCAACACATAGCACATCTCGCGAAGCTCCTGAAATTGCAAGTACCGTTTTAGCAATGAATGGATTTAAAAGAAAGGGACAAGTAGGGGGCACACTTGAATGTCTCTTGTATTATGAATCAGGTGAGAGAAGTATTTTGTGTGTGCTACCTGTTGTCAGTTAATGGGAGCTGTGAAAGTATAAAAGGAGCTCACGTTTTCTCTCCTGTCTCATTCCGCTCTTCACGTTTCTTCTTGCTCATCGTCTCTATTCAATTTTCTCTCCTACAATAAAACGATATGCATTGTCTCAGTATTTTATCCTCACCGCGTCATCACCTGCTATTGTTAGCAATACTAGCTGTCGCAGGTAAGTTACTATCCACTTCTCATGTCGTCGTTCATTTGCAGTACACAAAATTAATATTTATGATGCTAATTTAGCGTAGAGATTTTAAATATAACTTTCAAATTGTAAAGAATTTAACTGTTTTGCTTAGGATTAAACCAGAATCAGCTAGTAGCCAGTGTTCCATGCTACATTTGTGAATGGATTCATCCAGTCCTGAGAACAGTTCCATCCGCAGCAAATGGCCAAGACCCTTGTCACCCAAATAGATTTGATCCCTCGCGAGTGTTTGTTAAAACATGTAAGCATGGATGCCGGACATTGGTTACATCTGGCACTTTCGGTGAGCTAATATTTTTCTTCTCCTGAGTTTCTCAATTTCCCCAACTTGTAGATTTCCATCGGGTTCTAATTCCCTTCTATACACTATCAATTTGTTTAGCCGGGTAAACATTACTCATAGGTTAAATGAGGTTTGGTTTTTAAGGAAATGCAAATGCCACTTTATTTCCAAAACCAAAAATGATAGGACACAGTGGAACATTGTCAACTGTGAAATTCAGCTTCCTGAAAATGAACACTCTGAATCAGAGTGTTTTTCCATCGATTTTGGTCCGCGAATGTGCGGTAAAGCCGATTGTGATGCCCTTTCCTTACTGCACGGTAAGCTCACACATTTTACGAAGCATGAAATATTCTCCAGTTAAGATAAAGGAACATTTTTCTACAGATTTTTTTTTGATTTTAAGGAACGCTTATCATCTGGTGGAAGAGTTGAGAACACCGTAGAGCTGCAATGTGATTGTAATACTCCTCTTTGCAACGTTGAGGCACTAAAATCTCTTTCCTCCCGTTTTATTCCCGAAATCGTCTTCCTTCTCTTTGTCATGATTCTTAACAAAAAATGGTTGACATGTTTTAAATAGCCTACTGGTATGAATAATTCAACTAGTTTATGAGATAACAGAATTTTCTTTCAGGAATTTATCCACTTTTATTATCTTTAATGGTGTAACTATATATAAAAAATTGAACTAAGTCCAGCTTCATTATTTATAATGAATTAATATGCGTGATACCTTTCAACGATGGCCCTTACGGATGAATGTTAAAATGTTGTCAAAGGAAAACAACTCAAAATGAATCTTTCAAGACACCTGAAGGGGCAATTTCATTGGTTTAAATTACTTCCGGAAACCGGATGGCTGCCTGATTCCTGCTATTCAATAACTACACTTAACACTGTGTCTCTGGCATGAATATCTTAACGAGTTTACTTGCTTACGACAAACTTATAAAACAAGTTAGAATAAACCATACGTAATTTAATTTAAATTAATGGATCGGAGAAATGTACGAAATGAAACTATAAGTGAAGTTTCAAGGTATTAGAAGGCCACGCAATCTTACGTGAATCTTCTCATTGTATCATCATTAATCCATCACAATTCAGTAAAATCAATTTACCCAGCCTAATTAGTTTGTTGAAAAAGGCTAATAAACGTGTAGCAAACATCTCCTGCTAATAATGTGCAATAGATGAAAGCGGATGGAGAGAAACTGAAACTGAAACTGTCTCACCTTCTGTAAACACTATCCTACTTTCTATGTACACTCAAATATACTTTCATGTGTCTTATTTTATTACATTACTATAATTTAGGCCTAATGATTTATTTTCCTACAGATTCTGCGAACCAAATGTTGACTTCTGGGTTGGCGTTCAAAATAGACTTTATTCAAAAAGGGCATTGCTGTGAAGTTGGGCAGAATTTAGAACCTAAAGCGCAATTACTGATCTTTACGAGATCTTCTGTACTCCAAGTTCTTGTTTGAAATAATGACTTGCTCATTTTTGCAGCCCAAATACAAACCTGAATCGCTTCTAGGCAAGTTTCTTTCTTTTATAATTGCTCGAAGTTTCACCTTCTTTCTCCACTTCATCAATTTCTTTCGTGAATCTTCAAATATTCCTAAATATCCCTTGATTTTAAATGAGATAATATGAACAATCCCCAGAAATGAAAATTCCAGTTATCTGAATACAACACCTACACCAACTGCTGACTACATCTTCATTGTATTCAAATTCAACTTCTGCACCAAGTTCCTCTAAACTTTCATGAGCGTGCATACGATCAAAAAATTCGGCGAGTGAGAGAGAAGCCTGCAAGGCACAACGAAGAAATAGGATTCAGGTCTTCGGGGAAATTCGATTCATAAATAAAGCCAGAAAGCAGTGAATATATCTTCACGTTTGCTTTCCCCGCACAAAAACTTAATTGACGAGTAACAGGAAGCAAAACGTGTGTATGAATAACAATTACAGCTCTTCCCGGTATCCCAAGCACCACACAATTAATTTAG
>JAQGBV010000530.1:0-25877 GCA_034698685.1 Isotomurus pseudopalustris
GGTAAGAGCATGCATTGCAGTTTCACAGGAGTGTTGGGGGCGAAAGCCGAATTGGCCAGCATACAATATGTCGTTATGTACTGACAAATCACAAGAAATACATCTTAACCTGACTGAAGATTGAGCTCTATTGTACCTTTTCTTTAATTTTTTAAATCTTTAGTTTGTTATCTTGAGTCTTTACGGATAATAAAAGGATGTTCTTTACTATTTAATAAAAAAATGCATGGTTCGTAGTAGCAAATCTTCCACGTTCCATCTGCAGGATGAAATAAGATCTTTTTATCACCTAAGCTGCTCTCTGAAGTTTTTCATTCTATCCAGATGTTTATTTTTCACGGATAAAGAAGTTTACACAAAATCCTAAGTCGTCATAAACGCCAACGCAAGTATGTACGTCTATTCAAATGTAGTTCACAGTAGGTTCTACGTGGAGAAAGATACGGAAGATCGGAAGAATAAATACATTCTTCTAGTAAGAGCATAAAATCATATCTTAGTAATCTCAACTGTATAACAAGCAATCACTTCGAAACGACGCTTGGGCTTATCCAGGATTGCCACGTATAACTAAATTCAGGAAAAGCAAACATGTGACAGTCGACACAACTTTTTTCTTGGATAATATAAAATCAATCGAGAATGCTTTCAGCTTGATGAATTTCTCAATCTATTTACTCTTTACGCATCAGCGACAGAATTTTAAATTCTTCACAAAATAAACAACGTGCTGTTTCGAAGTCATTTGTAGTGTGTGCCTACCTCTTTGCCCTTGATTGAACACTGCGCATCAAATCTGCCCTAACAATCACATTAATTATCCTTCCCTTCTCTATTTACAAGAAAATGACTGTAGAATGCGTGTGCGAGTGACTGATTTTATAATAACTTTCGCGAGACGTGTTCTGGTATTTGACTTTCATTTCCCGAATCGTTTATTGCTGGTAAGTATGGCAATTTTATGCCCAGTCACCAGTAAACTTTAATTAGTGTTAATTTGTCGTGACCCAGAGCAGCGACAATTTTAGCTGACTCCTTCTCAGCCTCAAAACTAATCGATTTGTTGAACTAATAGCACCCAAGCAGAAAACAAAGGACGTGTGTAGCATTGAAAACGATGAAAAACAAGAGACTTGTAGTTGTAACAAGAACCTTTGTGTTACTTGTGCAACTTACAGCAATCCATTGTTCACCGTCGATTGCACTGACTGGAGACAAAGGGGTTAGGAGAAAGTATTCTCCAATGAATTCGATGCACAGAGCCATGCGTTCTAATGATGATGAAAATTATGATGATGCAAGTTTGGACAATCGTGGAAATATCCAGCAGCATGTCCAAGAATTGAGGATACCCAATCCCTCCGTGAGTCTAAAAATTACCGACGTGGACAAAGAAAAGCTTGCTGAGATTTATGGGAACGCTGCAGTAAACGACCACGCAGCAGACTTTGAAAAAGCGAATTCAATTGGTATGCAGGAAGGAGCAGATGAACACCAGGTCACTTTTATTTACCTGGCTTAACGAGAAAACAATCGACGCCAATTAACACTAATTACTATACCATTCAGGCGATTCCCTGGAATGGAGATGAAAAAGTTGAGGACGACCAATCATCATTAGTTGACGAGGCATTGTTGGACGCAGTCAATTCAGGAATATTTCTTGGACGCCTCACAACGGCAAATGCTTCACTAAATCATGATGGAAAAAGTTCTCTGGATGCCGAGACAGTAAAGACTCTGCTCAAAGATCTTCTCGAGCGTTTAGACACATTGAAGCGAGAAGACGCCCATGGTGAAGGAGATGATGTCCTTCCTTTCGACTCAGATCAAGAACAGCAACACTGCACCATCCATGGCTTATGGCTGAGTAGCGTTGCAGGAGCTGCAATAGAACTGATTCCTTCGGAAGTTGAGGGTGGGCGAATAGAAATACTTACACGTATTTACGACTTGCCAGAAAGACCTGAACAGGCTCTTATTACCAGTGGGTGGAGTGGGAAAGGAATGATATCCCCAGAAAGTCCTACAACACTTACCATCGTGTTCCAAGAGCATCTTCAACCTGCAGATCACGTAAACTTTTAGTCTTCTCTGTCTGAAATCACTTTTATACATCTACTTACATAACACCTTCCTTTGATTGCAGGAAGGTGATGATGACAAGCTTAATGAGGAATTTAAGCTCCCTAAGACAGCGGTGTTCGTAGGACAGTGCCTGGTGTGTCAGAGGTCTCCAGTCCTCCAAGGCACTTGGGTTGTGTTTCCTACTGCTCAGTCGTGTATGATAACCTCCCCTGGAGAGAAAGCACCTCCGCCACTTTCACCCGACACATTCCTCCAACTGGCGTTCTAACATTATTCTTACTAAGCGACCCAATTAAAGCCTATGGAATTATTAATTGCTCCCACTTTCCCAATTAATAACGAAGAGGAGTAATGTCCACATTACATTTATCTATCTCTGTGTAATCCTACTACTAAAGTGATAAAGCAGCCATTTGTTTTACGGAAGTTTGTGGCATAATAACGAATGCAATTCCATTTATCTTCTTCGCTTCATTCAAGTGAAAGAGACCTGCCATTCTAGATACAGTCGAGTGACTCCATTTCTTCAAAAAGGCTTTCTATCGACTACATTTGTTCTCTTATTTCTCAGGCCGACATGAAACCATGAAAAACTTTCGTAATTTCATGCTGAACAACGCAGATAATGAACCCGAACCCAATTCCTCAATTTTTAATGCCTTCCTTCCGACATCCACCCTTTCCCCATCTCTTTAAGCAATTCAAATCAAACTAGTAGCAGGCTCTGTGAAGTTAAAGATATTAATCAAAGCTTGCAAGTAGCACTCTGCTGTCCATTTGTGGAGAAAGTTACTTACGTTGAAGTAATTCAGTAATAGAAAAACCATCGACTTGAGGAAGTACACAGACTTCATATGCACCACAAAAACTCGGCAGAGTCGGTTAACTACGGGAAGATTATCTCGGTGAGTGTTTAGCACAGGAAATGAAGGAAAGAATAGATCATCACCCTGGGAGGAAGTTTTATGGCCCCACACGAGGAACTTAATTTGAGATGGTGGATTTTATTTTATCATGAATTTTAATGATCTTCCGTCCCTGCAAATCGCAATAGTTGAAATCACAGCATGTGGTGTTGAATGGCCGTCCTAACCGGTACGTGATTACGATGAGAACTACTCAAATCCAGGAACTGAAATGTAAGTGTTTTTCGTGTTCATTCTGCCACCGTGTTTCACCATAATATTGCATAATTATTACGCAATTTTCTATGAAGCAAGAATCAGCTTTACATATTCTTCTTCTGGAAAAAGAAACCTGAGTACTATACTACTTCCATAAATGTTTAATTCTAGTAACCGCTATAGAGCCCAACCCGCAAAATTAAAAGTAAACCCAGTTGTAAAGAAGTAAATTCCCAAACATGAGTCCTCTATCTCCACTACGCACACCTTGATTGGTTTCGTTCATTCAAGGAAAGTGAACCATCCTTATTATCCACATTGTCCTTACACAATGATTAGCTCAACTTAAATTAGGGCAGGAAACAAAGCCTCACTGCTTTGCTCCTCCATGCTATGCTGTTCCAAAAATGTTGGCCAAATTATGTTTCCTATTCGACTTAAGCGATCAACTCGGATGGGTTACCACTAAGCATGGAATTCACTTGAGAGTTTTGAAAGTTGTGTTTTATTATTATTATGTATGGGCACTTCCAATCCTGTCGTGTATGACAAGTACTCGTAAGCACCCACCCACCAACCACATAACCGGTTCTCTTGTCTTTCATTGTCAACTGACATTATCAAAATGTTAAGCTTCGTGCTGCACTTATTGCCGTCACGAGACTTGGTAATGTCTCCATTATAGTTATAATACTCATTAAGCATTTACAAACTGAGGGTATTTCACAAAGCGAATTAAAGATATTCCTGGGTTCATCGCTGCTGTACATCTTTAATTACTACTACACGAAGAAGGCCGGCACAATAGAACGTGAACCATGTTGCACACATCACCCATGTCAAGTTACATTATACTATTCTGTGTGTTTCACAACTATGAATACCATGACTTCATCAATTACACGCCTCATCAAACTTCACTCTAAAGAGTAGAAGAATCTGTTATGTTGCGTGCCATCCCATGTCATGTTCCTCCTTTTACAACGCTTTCTTCGTTCCTCAGTCCAGCAAAAAAACCATGACATGTGAACAGTTCCGTGAAGAATGCACATGCCAAAGTTTCAGTCGTAGCACCAGTTAGCACAACTCTTTTGAATCCGCATTCTTTCACTTTTTCTCTGCTCCTATCCACTCCCCTTTTCCTTTATGCGTGCTCTGCTTTCTCCACGCATACATTGGTTAAGGTGAAAGATTAGTTGAACTTTTATTAAATCCTAAAACCTTGGCTTGAACACAGTCAGTTCCCTGTTATATTATACAACATTTTATGTGTGCTATATCCGGTTCTAATATTCTAAATCACTACAAGAATGTAATAAATTTCCTTTTGAGATTTCTTGTACTTTCTTCGAGGGTTCATCCAACAAGTAAATTAAATACCTCTGCATCTTCATTCGTACGCATGAAAAGGCACACACTTCCTAGTTACTTTCATACACTCCACTTGTCAAAAAGACTTTAAAAGAACTGGAAATATGATTGAAAGAAAGTTTTCATGAATAGTATTTTAGACTGAGTGAGTTCTTCAATGAACACAATATTTGAATCAAACGAGAGAGAGAGGAAGACATTTAGTTATACAAAATGTTCGTACATTCAGAAAACCAATTTCACCTGGTTCTTTCTGAATGAATAGACAAGGAAGGAAAGTGTCGTGGGAGAAAAAGTATTTCCCCAATTTCCCGTGTATTTCACAAGCTTCCGCAAGTCACATGCAATCTTACGGAATTTACTAACAGAATATTTCTCAGTAATAGCAATTCATGCTAAACTACGATGTTACGATAGCACAGGATACTCTTCATTGCATCCGTATGTGTGTGTTTGTACGTTCCCATCTCTTTTCTCGATGGATTTTTCAAATTGAATTTACTTTTCAATTCAAACAGAACTCTTGAGTAATTTTGGGACTGTGCCTACTCCCCTCGCTCTCCAAATTTGTCACATGTGTCCTTTTCTTTGCCAACTTTCACACAAGGGAGTTCCATTCTTCTTTGGAATTCTGGATGGTGTCAGGACTCGGATTCACGGTGATTATTTAATATCAATCAGACTTAGTAAAAAGAACAACCCAAGTGCTAATGTTCTTTTGATCAAGTCACGTTCCTAGAAGCTGTATTACTTTTCATATGGCGAATCTCAACTTAACTCTTAAAAGGTTGTGCACTTCCATACTTCCATCCCCCTTAGTGCACCCATTCATAATCCACAATCACTTGTTCAATGCAATTTCAGACCTTGGTGACTTCATGAAGTCGTTTGTCCATGACAAAGACAAACGAGGGGATATGAGAATAAATCTCAAATACGCTGGAGAACTTCTTTATCTCACTTGTACATTAAGGAGAAGTTCGGATTTCCACCCTGTGCTTGAGAAAGACAGAATTAAGGACAGTTCGGAATTCGGATGGAAAAAGAGATGAAAGACAAAACGTGGCAGGAGAACGTACTCCATCAGATGATGAGGCTTTGCACAGACTTTTTAAAATTCCGACTTTCATGTGAAGAATATGATGGAAAATTCAACTTTGGTAAAGAAAAGGTTTATGTCAGGAACTATATCAGAACTATGGGCGATAGGGTTCATAGTGTGGTGAACCTTGTTGCAGCCAACCATATGATGAGAGAGAAAGTTGCCTAAAGCAATACTTTCACCTACCTAAGTCTCTCTCATCCATGTATGAAAAGTCAAAAAGTAAATTTCAACTAAAGCTTCAAGCTAGCAACAGAATGAACCTACATACTACGTACTACAGATTTTCAGCACACGTGTGAAACTTAAGGTGTACAAGTCGATTGCTCCGTAACTATTCCTCACCCACATCCATGTTTGTCTGAGAACACAAAGTAATTAAATTCGCTCACAGTCATTCCTTCTTTTGATCTTTCAATCCTGTCCTTATAATTGGTTCATCCTGTTCTATATTAAGAACCTCGCTTTCCTCTTTCTGCAGACTTGCTGATATGTGTAAAGTACTCTAAGATACTACACTGCTCACGCATGTACATATTCTGTTTGGGACTGATTAAATCCATTCCACTACCAAAACGACATAAATTTACTCTAGAATCTCGTCCTGATGACCTGAGTTGAAGGGTGATAATCGCTGAGTATTTCATGCATGCAACGAGAAAAATGTTGTCGACTCGTGGAAAGAAACTTATGTGGAAACACGGAGATTCTACTACCCGTTTGGATGGAACAACTTTCTCCAGGCGAGGAGAGAAAGCGAGAGGTATTCTCTCGTTGGGAATACACGCTTGCGCTGCCAATTGTAAGTGTCCCTTGTTGTATAAAAAGGAAAGAGAGGTTTGGAAGAGGGTGCTAAATAACCCAAGAAACTGAGTGCACACGAAGTTGGGTCTGTAGTTGCTGAACCGGTGTCAGAGCGTCCAGGCTCAAGACCAAATCATCTTCCGCTTCAGAGCAACTCTTCGTCTGAATTACAAGGACCTACCGGTTGTAACAAAAAGGAACAATAAAATACAAAAAATCCAAGGAACAAGAACTTTTTGGGTGAAAAATATTCTTCTTGAGAGACGACAAAAGAGGTGCTACTTTGGACTAAATCAAGTCTTTCTCTCATCCTTTGTGGAGTAAAGAAGACTTTGTTTGATCCTTTGGTCTTGAGTATGTGAAGGACGTGTTAAGCTTGTTAAGGGTCACATCAAAGGTACATTCATTCTTCCACAGTAAGCACTATTATTTCCCCTTTAAATCAATAAACTCAATCATACTTTCAATTACTTAAGTGACTCACTTGTGAGCAGTTTCGCAATAGATTCTAAATTCTAAGTGTTTATTCATCTCTAAGGCCAGAGGGTGTCCCGCGTTCACCATCGTACTTTCTTATTCTGATTATATTATTTCCTGTGAACTAATTACAGTCAATGGATAAGATCACCTGCTGTGCTGACAAGCAAACTCATCCTTGAAACGCGACATAGACATTGAAATGAAGTAGGCATACCCAAAACTGACCATAAACGAGAAAACCACACTGTAGATACCAAGGCATGAAACTATTTGCCGAAACAAAACTATACGATAAATCTCCCAGCTTTGTATAAAGCTAGGAAAGGAAAAGGAGAAACCCACTGGGTTTAATTAATTAAGAGTTCATTAGATGAGTTGGTTGAAGTGGAGTAGTGAATAGAAAGACAAGAGACTTGGTTGGTTAGCTCGTCCGTGCTCCTCACTTAAATCCACAGAGACTTCGAAATCTTCGGCAAAACCGTAAAACTATTGAGAGATACATAGAGAGAGACATCAACAAGAAGGTCCATGCCTACTTTCTCATAAAGAACTTTCTCTCTGTTTTGTCACACACATTCATTCCTCTTCAAACGATTCATTCATATGTGTGTGTATGTGTGTGAGCTACACATGTGTGTTTCTGTGTAGTTTGACTGAATTTCTCTGTAATCTTCTCTAATTACTATTTATAGTAGGACAAAATCCTCTAAGACCACACACGCGTGAGACTCAACTCATCGTCTTATTTCTCTTCTATTTATCAATGGGGATTTAGAAAGGAAACTACTTATTCTTCTCACAGAATCTTCCCATCACGAACTACTCGCAGACTCCTAAACTACTCACTCGACATCCTCACAATTCCTACTACAAATACAACTGAGGAAATAATAATCACTCTACTTAATTCGTACCATCCTCACCCACCAAGCAACCCATAAGATTCACGCAATCCACATTTCTATTGTGCGATCTCTGTAATACTCCAGTTTCTTTGATCTAGTCAAAAACTAGAGCACAACACACACACAAGTCAAGATTAATTTCAACACCCAGTTTTGTGCGTTATGTCTGCTGTCTGTGTACATGTTGCGTCATTAAAAACGCATATTATTGTCAGTGCCATAACCATCATCATCAGTAATTAATACACAAAAGTATACAAAACTATTCTTCGTTCGAGAGTGTGTGTACATAACTTGTTCACACAGACCCTCCAAGAGATTGGCAGGAGTGTAGCAATCCAACTTTCCCTAGGTGTATGACACACGATCACCCTCACTAACCGAAAGTGTCAAAACCTGTGAAAGTTGTGTGAGTAACTTAGCATTGCCCTGTCAAAAGTGAAATTCCACTCTCTTCCTTTTCGTCTACATTGTGTCCTCGTTCTTCTCTGGTTACACCAAACAGACTGAGTCAATAATTTAATCCACTCCTTATTCACTTCATCTCATCTTTCAAAATTACGGAAAAATGTCTCTGCTTTCCCTTTTGATTTATCGCAAAAGGTCACTCAATAAGGTTGAACGTGAAACGTGAAGAATTGGCTGTGACTGTTGGTGTGCAGCAGTGTGTGTCGTACTTCGTGCATTTTACATCGTCCCCGTCAAATTACACTTTACACGAAGGAGACACATTTTGCAACTCTGCTCTCTGCTTGCTGCTTCTGGCACTGGCTCAATCATCCTGTGAACTTTCTTCACTACTTAATCGTGTGATTGATGAAATGATCTCCTCAGGCTTTCCTTTCATTCAATAAGGCCATTTATGAAAACTTTTTTGTCCCCAGTCTTCAATTGAATCTTCCAGAGACCTGATACACTTCCTCGTCCTTGTTCCCTCCTACACTCAAACATCAAAGTTCCCCAAAGTCTAGCAAAAATCGTCTATTGTGTTTGCCTGAGTCCAACAGAATGGACCAGTAGCACCATCAACTCGTACCACATCCTCTCCTTACTCTCTCAATACTCTCACGACGGGAATCCTACTTGAGTTAGACACACAAAAGGCTTTATCAAAGTCAATTCAATCTCTGCATACAACAGCAGTTTACGGGTGGAGAAGAATAGACCATCCATCCTCCACTTCAGCCCAATGACTCACATCTACTCCTACTTCATTACTACCACCAACATGTTCCTTACTAAACTGTGCGAAAGAGGAACAATCAATATGAGCTTCACACACTTCCCCTCTCGCTGCAACTGTCATTATGACATCCATGTGGACTTTCTCTGAGATGCTTGATGGCAACGATGAGTACACCTCAAGTAATGCTGTCTCATACTCTCCTCCTTCTTTCCATGCTTTGTGTTTGTGGTTCTGGAGTCCAGCAGTTCGGTCCACCAATCATCCTCACCACCACCAACCCTCCAGGTACTCCACAAGTCCTTTCCCTTCACGGAGACGACCCTGGAGGAACAAGGCCATCACTGGGAACTCAGAACCCTGTGTTCTCACATAACCCCAAAGATACTATCAGAACTATCACACCTACTACCTCTCGATCGAAGCTGTGGGCTCCCTACAGCACTTTAGGACAGTTTGCAGAAGAGCCTGAAGATGAATTTCCCCAGAGTAGACCTTCGAAGTTCACCTCACCAGGAACAGAGAAAGGAGTCCCTGGAGAAAGCAATGCCAAGGATGATGAAAATAGTGATGAGACCAAGCAGTTTCACAAACTTCCAGTGATTTCGTCCATAAGACATTTCAGATCGCGTAAAAGTTTTGTAAGAACTCGGAAAGGAGGGAACACTATAGTTAGTAGTACCACAATGGGAAGTGTTAATGGAAGTGATGATGAAGAAATGCAAGGCGATGGTCCTGACCACAATTACCTGTCAAGTAGTAAAATACCCGGGCCTTCTGCGTACGGGAAAGTTGTTGTAGGTAGCACAAACTTGGGGAGTGGAAGAAAAGCCAGTAATTCATCGTATGATGACAGTAGAGCGGTGGGAGCGGTCTACGGAGTCCCATATTTCACTCCTCTACCTGCCAACCTCTCCACTGCTAGTGTCAACCTAAGTTCCACCACAAATAAGTCCAATCTCAAAAAAATTAATAAAGCTCTCTTACTCCCAAAACGTGTGAGAAATAACTTTACAGAATCTGGAGAAATCCTGGAAAAAATAAAGGTCGGTCTCGGGAGAGAAAGTAACTTAACTCGGGTTGACCAATCACTCAACCGTTCCTCCACTACAAAGCGACCTCCTAATTCGGGCAAAAAGTCCCGTAATGGTACAAAAAGACAGAAAGAGTCTCCCACAGACGACACATCAATTTCCGAATCAACTGGTGGTGGGAGAACACAGGGTGGGGGTGGCAGTAGTAGGAGACAACCCGGTGATTACTCACAACATCAACAACAAGCATTTAGAAAAGTCAACGAGAAGCCACGTCCCCCAGCAAAGACGGACTTCCGATCTCCTCACTACGACCAACAAATACTTTCCCAGGAGGAAAGTGAGACAGGTTTTTTCACTACGGATGATCCCGGTGTTATTAATTTTGGCATTAGTAGACACAATGACGAGCCTAACTACGAAGGAGATCAGAATAACCGACTTCCTTTAAGTTACACAGTAGAGGAAGGAGACTACGGAGTGGGTGTGGTTGAAGATTCTCCTTCAGGTGGAAGCTCAAGTGGGACTCGCTCAACGACAGATGAAATTAAACCAGAGATAGACATTGTCCGGGCTTTCTTAAATATCGTAGAGTCCCAACACCTCTTGGGAGACAATTGTACTCGAGGAACTGAATACAACTTGGGCGAAGGAGTAGTTGATCGTTACGCACAAGAACGGTTTCGCCTTGAAGCTGAACTCACAGTTAATCGAGCAAATATGCTTACTCGCTTTTGGAAATACGCTGATCCTATCTCGTTGAATGATGAGTACATTCTTCACGCTATGGTCATATCTCTCGTGGAGTTTGATGAGGATATATTCGCAGGAGGGAATTGTTATGATGCTAACCAGTACAAGAACTATTCGCTATTCTGTGCGTTCGGGTACAGAGAGAAGGACGGGTCGATTCTGGTCAAAGATTTGTCACAAGAGTACCAATACCTTAGCAATGGGTCAGAATGGTTCTATAAAGCTAGAAAGGACGCAGAACGCATCATCCGGAACTACAACCAAATCAGCAGAGGTAAGTACCTTTCCACTAGTTTCCACTTTCTTAATCTCCTTCCTAAGGTCTCATTTCTTAAGGAAGAGTTTAACTCTCAAGCATCATTCGCTCTCTCTCTCTTTCTCTGCTTCGATCCCCTTCTCTGGCTTCACATTATTACACCATCGATCGTGTGTACCAACTCTTCCTAAGGTAAAAGTAGAGTACACAACTATCACTCATTCTTATGAAATATGGAAGGGTTCTTTACTACGCGCCCACAATTTTATTCTTCTGTTCTAAAGTCTTATAGTACAAAATTAAATGTGTAAAAGTCAAGCCGCGCTTTCTTTCACTTTCACTCTCTCGCCTTGGCCATGACAGAGAGCCTGGAGTAGACACACAAAGCCTAAAAGTAGTGAGGAGAGCTTCTCTCTAAAACTTTTGTCGTCATTATCATCATCATTAGTGTAAGGGAGGAAGAGATACTACGAGGACGACGAGATCATATTTCACTTCCTTTTGTCCCATACTACAAAAACTACGATTGAGCAGGAGAACAGTCCGCTTCCAGCACACCATTTATCGCCTTCATAGAATGCGAAGAAATAATACAAATCTCTTCCTTCCATTTCTTTCCCCATTAACATTTTCCAGAAGCTCCCGCAACCCATCTTCCCAATCGGATCGATCACAACTGACTCTTTTCTCTAATCTTATTTTTGATACTCTGCACGGGAAGAAACAGATACGGTTACTCAACGACTTCTTTAAATTAGTGCAGCAAGAGTTTCTTTTTTGAAAGATGGATACATGAATAACGAGTTATTTTTCTTGCTTTCAATAAAATTATCAAGTTACTGTTTACGGATCTGTTTCGTTTCCTTTTACTTTCACCTCATTAAGCATTTCTTAACAAGAGGAACGTGTGGTTTTCTTCGCTCATCGCACATTTAATGGCTCGTGACTAGTAGATTCGTGACTCGTCTCATAAGTTGCAACGCTAAAAAATTATGAAGAGATTTAATTTCTCAGAAAAGAATTACTGTTCTCACATTACTAAATTCTGGTTTTCGTGTATGCGGCTCGTACGTGATATATAAAAAATGAGAAGAAAACTAAATAACCTCACAGCATGGGTGAAATGAGAAGTCATTTTTCTAACTTTCTCCGTCTGTCGACGAACGAAAGACTTTCTGAAATTAATCTCTACACTTTAATACTACAAGAGAGACAATACAAAGAACAGAACAATAGAAAATTTCTCCGGTGAAAGTGGCACGTAGTCTGGTTGTACGCTTTCATCGAGACTTGCCCGTAAATTCACGCTCGATAAAGTTCATCCAGTCAATGTGTGTCTGTGTATCTCATGACAGCTCATACAAATAATCCCCTCCGACGTCTCTCGTTATCCCTCTCCATTATTTGACACTTTTATTTCACTCACCCCGATACTCAATACACTTCTACACTTTCTAATCCTTCACAACATTTCCTCCTCCCTTTAATCACACACATAATCTTCCGCGGAAGGCGGCTGTTAATTCATTCCTTCAGATGCTTCCTTCCGGGACTTATAACACCACCAAGGTCACTTTCTCTAAGTATACAATTCAATTAAATTCGCACCAACCGACATTAGAGAATACCGCAATACACGTTGTATTTCGTTCCCTGTTCACCTTACGTCAACCTTGTGCCATTCACTTAACTTTGTATGCCAAACCTTCACACACAAGGGTGGCTAAGTAAGCATTCTTCCTGAAGTCAACCGCACATCCTATTAGCCACTAAAACTGTCCTATGCATCATTAATTGGTACAGAAATCCTACGTTCTCATTTCTACTTAATTGCAACCGGACCCAAAGGACCCATCATAGTTGAGTGCGTGGAATTTTGAAACCACTGAATTATTCAGCCTATTATTTCAAGGGGAACTAATTAATGCCATGAAAATCCCATGTGGTGATCCGTGTACTTTCCTGCCAATTATTTCCTCAACTACTTAGTCGTTTTGTCTTCCCAAATGTGCAGGGCATTAATATAAGCCAGACATTTCCACACGGCCTACACTTCTCAACTCTTACATGAGTATCAATAACTAGAAAATTCACATACTTTCTTGACCAACACGCAACTTAAAAAAAGTATACTTTACTTTCTCCTCGTCCCAATATTACAACAAATTACACAAGTACGTAAACATACTGGAAACAAAATTATGCCTCAACTCTCAACTCCTCTTTACTAATCCTTAATTCTTGTTTGTAACCAGACATGCATTTACTACGATAAGTTTTCCTCTTGTTCTACTCTCATACTTGTGAATACATTCTGGTGAAAGTTTTAATGAGTGCGGCAGAGAAAACTGAAAGACAAGGAGTTCATATCACATGAAAGAATATTTATTATGTGCAGAAAGGAAAAAGACTTGAAGGAATTATTGCATCCTGGCAGAGAGACAGTTGGCCTTAAAGAAAAGAATATTTTGGTCTCGTAAGAATAGACAAGGAAGGATTATATTTGGCACCTGTGTGGCAACAGAAAGAAAAGTTTTTAATTAAATACGAGTTCGGAATAATTTCCATCACGGTCTGGCTTATATATACGCTGTTTTTGCATCCCGATCATGCTTAAACAAACGAAGTACAGAAAAACTCCTGCTTTCTCTCTGATCTCACTCAGACGGTATAAAACACAAGAGTATAAGTCTACCCGACTGTGTGTCACAGACACAAACAGACAAGTTTCCGCAACTCTTGCATGACAGACGAGTCTCTCTACTCCTGACTACGCTTATCGAATGTTTGATTTCCAGATTCAATTCGTGTGGGACTCATACAAACAGACCACACAACTGTCGTGGCTTTTCCCTGTCTTCATTAGTAATTGTCTGACCTTATTGAACTATTTCTACAGAGCATAAAACTCAGTTCCACACGGGGTCGGGTAAATGGATGATTAGTATGCCAACCAAATCAACATTTCCTTCCTCCCTCTGTCTTTCCATTCTCGTTAAGTCAAATACACCAAGCAAGCACTCATTTAGTTCGACTTGTGCAAAAATAGAACAGGAAGAACCGATGGAATACCTTCACCATTCCTTTCCTGGTCCTTTCCCCTCGTTATCTTAATTAGGAATGATTACCACATATGTATTCCCACAACATAAGGAACATGCCCGTTTCAGAACAACAACCAGCTGTAATGTTATTTTTGGTCTCCTTCGTGATTCACAATTCACAATGACACGTTACATGTATATTCTTCTGTGTACTGTATATCTTTATCTGCAGTTTTAATTCCTTTATAAGCTCTGCCACTTTGCTAGCGAAATCGCTGGCAGACTTTATTCATCTTTGTAATTAGATTTATTGCTAACATTATCCGTGCTTGAACGATGCATACATAGCTCAGCAATCCCATTATTAATCATTAATTACTAATTATTCAACTCACTCGAGAGTCGAGAGCTTTCCTGAAGTCTGATTTACTTCACCACACTTGCATTCTTCTCATGAGAATAGTAAGTATAACACTTGAATCAACTAGCAGAACTCCTACACTTTGTAAATTCGTACAAGTTATCTCCACAAACCCCTCTGCGGGGTCGGCTTATTCAGAACTTAATAATACATATAGATAGCCTCGTTCATTGGAATGGTTTATTCAAGTCAGCGTCAGCACTCAACGTTTCCTTATTGATTATATTACATAAATTTAGAATTAGTTTGTTTCCACAATAAGACACCCGACTGCAGGGAAATTGTAGAAAACCTGCAGTACCACTATATTCATCAACACTATCTATCTGTCTACTCATTCATACGGACAGCTCTTTTGTAATACAAACGTTAACCTGGTTCTGAGAATTTGTCGTTTCCCCAGAGGAATAGGAAATAAAAGTAGAGAAAACACGAAGGAAACAATTTCCAATTCAAAATATAATATATGCATGTAAGCATCCGTCACACCCCAAAAATTCTAATAAAAACACACAGCGACAACTGGAGAAAGAGAAACTCTATAAATCTTTCATCGCTTAAATATTTGATACACTCAGGTGGATGGCAAGAATGTATAAGGAAGTGTGCAAGGAACTTCGTTGCTCTTTCTCATTTTAAATTCGGATGCCTTTAAATCCCCCGAAGTGACAAGTAGGACAGCAATAAGGACAACTTTTACTCCGAGGAAACCGAACCTTCCGTTAGTGTCCTTTGAGAGCAACTTGTGAAAATAAAATCTTCTCTCTCTGGAATTCTGGAGAGAAAAGACCCAAACGAAACCCACGCAAACACACACACACGTTCTGTCCATACATCAAATCCTGGTATAATAAATCCTTTAAGGAAAGTAAGGAAACCAATCATTTATCATTCCTGCCGACAAAGGCTTTCCGATTTTCGAAGAGGTCAGATAGTTGGACCAACAAGTCGAAGTGGAATGAGTTGTAGTAGTGATGAGTTCTTTCTGGAGGTGATCACAGCCTCAGCAGCAGCAGAAGTACAAGTGGGAAGCTAAGCAGCACTCACTCTTCCCAAAGAGATTTCCAAAGCCAAAAGGAGAATTAATAAGAAGGATACGTAGAATTTATAAGCTGTGTTGCGTAACCTACTGTGACCTTATGGTTTTTGAAGGGTAATCAGAGCATGTAGAAATATGTTGCGAAGTCTGAGACAATAAAATATTTCTTCGGGGGTTTCTGTTCCTCTTCAAACGTTGGAACTACACTTTCCACTCCAAATGCATTTGCAGGATGCTGGCAATCTCGTGCTGTGAGTCAAGTCTTCGACCAGGACCACAAATGATGTTTCCCTTGCGTATAACTGACTATGTACCTACCACCACACATAACTCCCATAATGCCACCCGATTCACATAACTTCCCTATCTCTTTAGCAGTTCCGACTATATCGTATGCCATAACTTTCGCAATCATAAAAACTTTCACCTTTCCTCAATAAAAGTCAGGAATGACCTGAACTTCCCTACTCCCCATCAACGTACATTTTCCTAAGACACACTGATCTAGATAGTTCATTCAGGGAACAGTTATATGTCTGCATGAGTATTGAATAGCCCTCCTAAGTACCTGTAGATCCATAAAATCCAAGATGACTAGCAGTAAGAATTGTCCACATAATCTGCAACCTGTCCAGTTGATTATCACTTACCAGGATTGCACATCTGTAGTGCACCTCGGGTCTCCTTATTATCCTCATGTGGATTGCACATCTGTAGTACACCTCGGGTCTCCTTATTATCCTCATGTGGATTGCACATCCACACACGGGCCACTAACTTTCTCTCTGCACTTTCTGTGCAATGTCATCTTTCTTATCAACAATAACCAATCTGCGCCAGCATTTCAACTTCAACAAACTTTCGTGTCTTGGAGAATCATAAAATGTTATTGTAGACGTGTTTCACCCGTTCTCAACTCTCCAGACATCAGGAAACTAGATTATCAATATATCATGTCAACCTATACCTAACATTATATATAGACACAGATCTATAATATGTATTTTGATACACACATAGGAAACTTCTCCTTGAGATGTTGGGAAAACCCATAAAAGAAACTGCAAAAATATTGTTTCTTTCATTTCAAGTTTATAAATTTCTTTTTCTATCCGTGCGGAGACACATCATCTTCGACAACTCTGAACTTTCTCCGTTAACTGGTCTCTGTAAATCAGATCGACCGAGATAAAAGGGGCTTCGGGAAATCCATTGTTTAACAATTTTGTCCTACCATTGCAATAAAAATTCATTCTGTTAAAGATGAATTAACGACATGAAAAGAAATGGAGTAATGTTCTTTGGAAGAGCTTTTGGTGCTCGAAGGTAAAAGTTTCCCTTTTCAGTTCTTGTCGTTCTACAAAGAAAAATCCATTTTGTTCCAGAAAGCAAACACAAGCAGCATAACATCGCCTAACGAATATTTTATATAATATTTTATGTACTTTTCACATCCTTGTTTGGCTCATTCTCAATATATCCAGAGCGGACTAGAGTGCATCATGACAGAAAACATTGTTTTTCCCCACTAAAACAGTCACCCTTTGTAATTTAGCGTAGCAATCGTATGTTCTGAAAGAGACGTTTCAAGAATATAGCTTAAAACATTTCTTTGTGCGTGGCTAAGTGCTTTTATCAATTTGAGCACTACCATCAACAGTAATAATATTACAGCCACCACCACAACTACTTTCACAACCTTTCTCTTTTGATTTAATGAATAATTGAGGGTAAAAAAATATACCAGCTTCAGCTAACTGTCCTTATTTAAACAAAAAAGAATTCGTGATTTTAAAGGTCACCAAATACAAAGCCCATGTCCAGCGGTGACAGTTGAGAACTCCGCAAAACGCATCAATGATTTCATTGTAATTTCATTGTTTAGTATTATCAACTCAAACAATCTCTCCTTCCCTGAGATAACTAATAACCGAAATATTGAACACGAATTAATAAGAACAGAAGAGCTGTAGCTCTATCGCATCTAAAAATAATTTTGGAAATGTTACGTCAGGACAGCAATAATTGATTTTTCGGTTGCCTACGTGGAAAGGAAATGAGGTGTATGATTACCCTTACAACCTTTATAGTTAGCCTTATTCAGCTAAAAATAAAGAGGACGTAGGTTTCTCCAAAGAATTCCTATTACTGACCATCAGTTTCTGTTCATCGTTAATATATTCTGCTGATGCATCCTAACACAGCTTCAGTGGAGAACTTCAAAGGAATCTTTCGACCCGTATGTATTATACTCGGCAGAAGGTAAAGTTCTCGAAGGTTGAAGGTTGCGTAGATTCAACATTTCATCGCCAGTTCTTTCCAAATTGAAAATCGTTTCCTGGCTGCCCTTCCTCCTGTCCATCTATTCACGGTCCACTGTTTATGATAGTTTATTCAGAGATCACTTTGAATACGAACGTGGACTTCTTTCCCTCACTCCTGAGGCACTTTCACTGTGTTCATCCAACCGTAACAACTCTCCACACACGGGCAGCTTTACGTTATTTCCGGAATATAAATTATACACATCTTCACCTGCGTATCCAACACTGTCCTCGAATTTTCTCTACTGTTTTCGTTATTTTCACCGGGCTATGCGAAAGTTGCGGTTTATCTGTTTCTGTAATCCTTTATAATTTATTACTACGCGTAACTCACTTTGCTTCGAGGTTTCGACTTGGATTACGCATTCCTTCTGTCTTAATGGAATACCTATGACCTATATACTACAACTAGTAAAACTATAGTGAAAAGTAGCAATGAACTTTCCCAAGTGTAAAGTTTTTTGAACACATTACACTTACAGTATTAATTATTCCACTCTGCATAAAACGCAAAACATGAGTTTACTACTATTGCTACACCAATGACACATACGTGAAACTTCCACCTAAACCAAAATGTGCTTCATGAATAATTTGTAGTTAAAAGATTGTCAATAAAGCAAAAGCTTCTTGTGACATTTCCTTCTTCCTACGCGCTCAACAACCCGAATGGAACAAATACTCTTGTGAAAATTCCACTTAAGTTTTTCCTGTTACAAAAAGAATGAAGAGAGAGTTTCATCACTCTCATCTTCTTTTTAATCTCCTCCGTAATTTAATTTACCAAATGCTTGGTCTCGTCCTCGTGTATACATTCGGTAGTTTTGGCTGTATTTTGCTTTTCTGTTTCTGCGAGTGGAAATAACTCTAATATTGCATCACTCATAAAGCAAAAGCTTGAAGAGGTATACAGAGGTTTAAGTTCCTCATGTGTGACGAAAGCTCACCATGTTAGGGAAGCAACTGCGTATACATTTACACATATTGCATATTTAAGTAGTAGACTATAATTCTACTAGAGTAGAGAGTTTTTGGAAAGACTAGCTCAGGTGGAATTAACAATGAATGCGCTTATCTACTCTCTACAAGCAACACTCGAAAACTGAAGCAAAAACCATTTCCACTGAAAAAGGCTTGTTTTAATTCAACAAAGAAATGTTGTTCGTTAATTAAAATTGTGAATGGTGATCACAAGTGGGAGGACGGTTTTTGGCATTAAATCCTGATTAAACCGAGTACGTAGGTATCACATCATTCATTTTGTGTGCTGCGGAGAAAGAGAGGAAGACGACTGCCTTTACAAATGACATGCTCAGGTTGGTCTAAACTTACCACCGGGTTTTGTGTTTTGTCTTTCCACTGTTCAGTTTCCGTTAGCGCGGAGACAATTGTGATGCAAATGTAATTTTAAGACGAGAGAGGCGTAATAAATCCCCTTATAGATGTGAAGTTTTGACAGAAGTTTCAAGTTGATCAGATGAATGGTGCAGTCGCAACTCACACTACTCATACAGTTGAGAGAGACAGTTGGTGATAGAGATACTTGGAGACGGACGAAGTTCTCCTTACAGGATTATCTCTAACTGAGTTCAAATTATTCATTTTGCATCGTAATATCACGAAAGTGTCTGGGCAGACAAAGAATGGGCATTATGCTTATGTCTCATTTCATTAGAAGAACTCCTTCTCATCCCTTTGGGAATATCTCTCTAATATCCTGCCCTGATGAAATTACGAATTTAAGTGAAAGTTGGAAATGAGTTTGTGTGCCCTCTCCTTATGTCTCACTAGTTACTCACGGGAGACTTTATTTAGTACGCTGTAAGCCTCTCTCCTCCACTCCTCCTCGATGCAAATAACATCTCCACTGACCCAAATGAACAGCAGCCCCTTCCCTCTTTTTGTGGTCCAAGAATCGAAAGAAACAATTTTCTACCAACAGTAAGAGATTAACTCAATCCTTTCACAAGACAATTGCAAAATAAATAGCAAGTCTCTAAACCAATTTGAGACTACATTATTATCTTCCAACTCTGTACATAATACAAAAGAGAAGAAAACAATTTTAGGGAGAAGTCTGGAGAGAAGTCGCTGTAAGCTACGTGATCATTCCACTTTGCCAAGTCAATTCTTTGAGAGAGGAGGCGAATCCTTCTTCAAGAATCTTTCATTTAGATAACACTTTCTATTTAGTATAGGAAATGACGGAGTGAGCTGAAACGAAGCTAGTCGTATTAAGATCGATGGATTGAGATTTTCAGATTGGATTTGTTACAGCAGTGTCCTCGGTGTAATGGTTTTGTGGAAGGTAGACTCTGATCACACTAAAATATAAAATCCCTTAATTCAATAGACTTTTGGGATTAAATGGATCCACTTTTATGGACGCTTGAAACGAAACGAAAGGTTATCTCACTGTCATTTCCTTAAAAGCTTGCAAAACAATACTATAATAATACGGAACTATAGAATTGTCAAATCCACATTCAACTGCTTCGCTCTCCAGAGAGATTAACACAAGAAGTGGACAAGAATTAAGTAATGTAGAATTTCTCTGCTTGAACTGAAGTTAAAGATAATAATATCAATCATAAAATCACTTAAAAGGAAATCACTTCTTATGGGGCCATTTAATAGTAATGCTAATTGGCAATTGGAAACAAGTTTCCCTCAGAGTCTGCTCCATACTGCTCCGTCTCTCGCTACTGGCAATAAAGTTTAAGTTGGCTAATAATGTCGAATGCATCGTTGAAAGATTTCCTCAGGATAAATTGTGGTCGGAATAATACTATAATTCCTTATTGGGCTCTGGATCGAATGGCAGATTAAAAGCCAGTCTACTACCATTCCTTCAATAATAATGGAAAGGGAGTCAACAAGAACAAAATGAAGGTTCACGTCTCACGCAAATGGAGACCTAAGAGAAAGTTGAACGCTTAAAGTTTCATAATGCAAAGGGAGTCTCCTTTGTTTCCCGTTGTGTAGTAAGTTATAGTTAGTTGGTGAGTGCATTATGAATTCAAAAGAAGTCAAACACTAAAACTGGAAGGATGTGAAGGAGGGCGTGCTGAAGGTTCGATGAGGAAGGCTTGGCTGAATTTACTTAAGGGAAATCGATGACCTCAGCAAAGACGTAGAGCAGATTTTTCCCGGAGTGAAGTTGTGCGTAATGTTAAACTGGTACTTATCCACCCATCCTCTAATGCATGACGACATGTCGTTGGTCTTCAGAGAAAGTTATCAAACTGAAAAGTAGTTCTACAAAGCAGAGTGTAAGCTTTGTGATGTTATAGTCCTTTACCACGGCCACCACTAGTACCACCATCCACCACCGCTTATTCAAGTCAAGTGTGGTTATCTACTCATTAATCCACCAGCTTTTCGTCCATACACTCTCATCACATTCCTCCCTGCCTATCGCAGACTTCATCTCCACGTTTCCACTTCCTGCGTACCACAAAGGCTGCTCTTAAAAACCTATCACGCTCTGTGAAATAACTCTCTCTGTGTGTAGGTCGGAAATCAAATGACGATGACAGTTGCACTCCCAGCAATCCATCACTGTTGGAGAAAGTGAGAGGGAAAGGCATCCCCATCGCGTCATTCGTTCGCATTAGCATTTACATAAAATCCGCATTCCATTCTCCTTTGGAAGATAAAAGCCTTCCTACTTCAAATGGAGCCTTAGATTAATGACAAGTCGTTTCAATAGAGCCTTAGGAGAACCCGTACAATCTTAGCTTTATTCCTCTCCTGATCCACTTCACTCGATCTCATGGCTGTCAGACTCCTCGTAGAGGCTTGACAAGTACGATAACAAGCTGCATAAATATACTCTTTCCACGAACCACCCTATCAAAGCTGTTGCTTACTCAATGGAGAAAGTTAGTTGGAACGCAGAATCCACCAAGGAAGTAAGTGAGTTTCATGCCTTCACAATTCAAAGCAAAAATGTGTGTGTACTTCATTTGAGCCAGGACCAAATATACAGTAAACACAAAGAAGCTCTGTTGACCTCCACCACGAAGTACAACGGAAAAGGTTGTAGAAACTCATCTCACAATGACAAGGGAGGGCAACTGACTGAGTTATTCTATGAACGAGAGCAGGACGGAACTCCCAGGGTCTGCACTTCCTTCATTTGGAGATGAAAGGAGGGAAAATGTTTCTCCTTAATTAATGAATGGATGCTTATCCATTAGAGTGAACGTTGACAAGGGAGAAAGTATAGCAAATACCTCCAGGGGAATGAAACATCCATCTGTCCCTATTCAACAAGCTTCCGAGGTTTCTCACAAATTCCCTCCATGTAAAATTTACGCTAGTAGACAATTTGACAATTGACAAGTCAAAATACCAAAATATCAAACAATCTCACTCAATGATGAAATGAATCTACTTCCGTCAACCGTTTATATAAGTCTCTGATATACTTATAATTTGTGTCTTTGTGTCTATGAGAGCTATGTCAGTCATCTCATCAAGGCTCATTACTTAGCATCACAAGCACGGAGGTTGAATGAGGAGTAATTTAATTGTCTCTTTCATTCATGTCATTTACGTATTAACTTTGTCGCTACATAACATAAGTAACAAACCTGGGCAAACAATAATTGACAACTGATGCCCTTCTTCTTGTTTACTTTCCTTGATAAATTATTACACCATGTAAAGTTATATTATGTTGACTAACCTCTTCGGCAAGTACAAATAGATACGAGTGAAATTCCAACTTGAGGAAAATTGCCTTGACTTTCACTGGACAAGTAATTTGCCCCGGGTGATCTCAATAACCGTTTGATCTCCCATTATACTCTCAGCATGATATTCCAAATAGACAAAATTGCAGTAAGAAGGGATCTGTTGCTCGTAAAGATGTAAGATACGCTCCAATGTCTTGTATCCCTATGTATGTTGGCTACATCAAGCAATAAATCGATTACGTACACTGTAGTTAGCATATGACACTCCCTTTAACAGCAGCACAGGAACTTTTACTGCTCCAATTTATTACCTGGCACTCACATTTATTCCTACCTTACTAATGTGCCTACCATTTCCGAACGAATTGCTGTTCTTGCAAAGAGTAATATAAGGCTGCCTGTGTGGCAAAAGGTATATCTTGGTTTAGGCCTGATCTCAGCTGTTACTCACCCTTTGTCTATGTACTGACCAACCTCCCATATATGTTAGGAAGTTAGTGTAAAGAAACTGAAAGCAAATAGCTACTTTGAATGCACATAATAAAGACTTATAGTTCAATTAAGTTGGGTGCTGGACGTCCCTTCCGTGTTAAGCAACCGCAAAGTGACTGACCATTGCAGTGAAAGCAGTCTGCCACACAAAACACACAGACCCACATAATGTTTGAATAACACACGCACACCTACGTCTCTTGCCTTTCACATTCTAACAGAGGAAAAGTTTTAATTTGCCAAAGGCAGGTTGTGGTGAGCTGACTAATAAGTATTATTATTACTCTAGGAAATTGACATTTTGATTTCACCGTTGATTCAGCCAAATTACATGCTGTACTCATTTCCGTTGAGGGAGAGACTGGAAGAGAACTGATTTGCTTGTATACGTGTAACATGATGCACCTTACACGAGAAAGAATTGCATAATAACGAACACGACTTTCTCCATCCAAATTCCTCCAGGGAAAGAATGAGAAATGATGCAAGGAGAAAGCTTTCTCCGTCTAATAAATGAATAAGAGGAATGCTAAGAATTCCACCACTTCTATTCAATGGGACTTCAATTGTTCGAGGGACTTTCTTCGCTGCCTCTGTGAATTTATTACCGAACAAGGAGAATGTGAAGGAGATTTTAGTGTACCGACGACGACGTCGACTTCAAATGGCTTCAGTTCTCCGCAGCACAGATTTCATTGCCTCACACGCATTCATAGATCTCCTTGCGTCGTAACCCTTCAAGAAACTATATGAAACTTTTACAGACACACGGAAGGATAAGACATACACACACAATACACTTCCGAACAACCAAAGCAAAGTCGCCTATATTGCACTTAACTTGTGTATCCAGTGAGTATTCCGGGTTCATCGCTTCCCCATAAAGATTCTTTCATTAGGTAGGATTTGTTCATAATTACGCAAAGGCTTGTACGGCTTCTGTAGATACTTTCTCGGTAGATAAACTTTCAGTCATGTAGCAATTTCGAATACTGGAGTGTAGGCTGCTTCCTCTCCACGTAAGCTAAATTTTCTCCGGTGGGTTTCTTATCTCTGTCTCAGGTCTCAATCAACCTCTTCTGATCCCCTTAATTGGGCCACCACATGATTTCCTTCTACGTGTCTACCCTCTCTTCTACTTCTTCAGAATTTCGCAATAAACCCAACTCAAATATACTGAGAATTATCTCAAACACCCCCTCGACACGAACAGCCAAGAGATTCATTCAAATCCCTTTGAGTGTTTTAGTGGAACTCTTGCCAACCGAAGTTCCTTCCTCAAGATAGTTTTCACAGATGATCTGATAGTGACAGAATAAACTATATAGAATTCTAAATCTATTCCGGTAGTAGTGAAGGTGCGAAAAGTTCAAATTATGCAAACGGAAAGTTTACTCCTTTGCAGGGAAATTTAATTACGGAAAGCGAGTGGTAAGAAAAATTACTTGAGAGAAAGCACTGCGGTGAGATTGTGGAATTAATTGTGAACAGGAACTCATTTTAAACTACAAAAGTTCACGGAGTAATTTTATGAAGAAGGGAAAGTGAAATGACTTTTAGTCACAGTGTAACTTTCAAAACAATAAATTCGTTTTATTAAGCGTTTAAAGGGACAGAGAGGGTCAGCCAAGAAGAACAAATATTTTTGCAATTTAATGAGAAACTTGCTATCATCAAGTTAAACGAGAGATTGAAATCTTTTCATCGAATAAAATCTCATTCGTGATTTACAATCGTCTTACGGTAACTTTTATTGGTTCCTTTGACCCGCACTGAAGGCTTCGCCTGCAGGATGAATTAAAAGACATATTAGTTTCCCTTAAGCAAGTTAAGTGCAGAAAGGCAATTAAATAAGGGGAAATTAGATTGCGGGGTGGAATCCAAAAAACACAAACTTGAAAGTCTTCTTAATGAACGAGAAGTTTTTGTTGAAGTCTCAACTTAAAAGATAAAAAGAAATGATTTTTGTGCTCAGATGGCTCAGAGACACTTTCTTCCTGTGAGCGTTTAGTCCAGGTAGTTGACACACGCGGATGAGTAGGTAACAAAAATGGTGGTGGTTGGCGATGAGACTTTTTCCATTAGATTGATTAAGACTCTACAAAGTGACTTTTCTCTCGTATTCACGCGATGGAGATCTGACTGCCAAGTTCATCACCACAGGAGTAAACTTAACTTTCAAAAACTACTCATTTCTTTTCCACGAAATGCACATTGTACGCAGGAGAGTATCACCTTTGTTATTATCCAACAGTTCCTCCCACACAGCACAGTTGACAGTATAGGACACACCTCGTTTCACTACGTGGTATTATATAGCTGCCCAAGTCTAGCTTCAAAAATCTACGTATTCTAGGTATAATAACATGAATAGACTCATACAAACATTGTAAAGAACAATGTGTCCTTTCCATTGTGTTGAGTGGGGATATGGAGATGAGGGAAGAAGGTTATCCTCCGGGTTGGGTGACCCGATTTGCTTATCTCATGGAAGCTTCTAGAAGCTTCCATGGATTTTCCAATTACTCCCCTCGTCCTCCCGTCAGCTCAGTCAGTTCCAGTCAATCAGTCAAGCAGTAATAGTGTCCAGTAATTAGTCCTAATTTAGTCATAATGTAGTCCATAGTTCGTGTCTCGTTGCCCCACGGGCCCTTAGTTTTAGTGTTAATCCGTCGTCCTAGTCGGTTTGTTTGTGGGAGTATTCTACCCGTGTGTCAGTTGGAGGTCAAAGGAGGAAGTCGGAGAGTCGGAGAT
>JAQGBV010000531.1:0-25837 GCA_034698685.1 Isotomurus pseudopalustris
TTTTTTAGCCTGAGAACTTGCAAATATTTAACCATGTAGCTTCCGTGAATGAAGATACAAGACACTCAAACAGAAGTAATCACGCAGTCAGGAATTCATGATGATTTGGGTGACTGGTCCAGATTTTGATAGCCTTCCAATTCCATTGTAATATTACACGACTGTCAATGAGTGAGTGGATTCATGGAAAATGACGGGACTTATTGTTAAACTGGATAAACACTAAACAGTTGCATACAAGTCAACACCTTATCTTGAAAACCGATTGTGTTTCCTTATTCATGAACTAACAAACATCTTCATGAATCGTCACATTGAGGATACTTCGGACTAAAACTAGCATTTCTCAATCTACAAGAAAAACTTCTTACACAATTGCAGAATCGTCTGTTTGCCGAACAAGGAATAGAAGTCCTCTGATTCTGCCGTGTCCCTTGTGTAAGACTCATTTAGCGATAACATACACAGGTTTTTATTCAATGTGCCTAATTGTTTGAAATATTTTACGTTTAGATCATCATTAAGATTACTCTGAAATGTCGACGATCAAGTACTTTTTACTTGCGACTGCAGTACTTGCAGCTTTTACTGTTCAGTCTGTGAAGTCGGTGGTTATCGTTGCCCTAGTTGTGGTACCCGCTTTATCTGTTGGGGGTGTGGCTGCTGCTGGAACTGGAACTGCAGCTGGAACTGCTGCAACAGCTACTGCAGTTGGGGGCAGCGTCAGTGGTATCACAGTCACATCTACAACTACTGGATTTACTGCTGCAGCAACTGGAGCTGCTGGAACTATATTAGCAACCGGAGGATTGATTCTACTTGGAGCTTTGGCTCAGGAAATACCTTATGACATAATTGTGGAGAACCAACTAGCATCGTTCCCCAACTTTAGGGAGTTCTCTAACGCGACCTACTTGAACCACATCGAGTCTGAAGAATTATTTCGTAACCATCTGTTAGCAGTGATTTCCATCATTAAACAATAGTTACTGATATCTATTGTATTACTATATACTTAAATTGCAGTGTTGTATTAGTGCTAAAATATATTGAATTGTTAATTCTTGAAAAGAAGTAAATCTAGTCACATCACAAGTAAAATACTTTTTTATTACTACGCACGCACGCACGGATTGTGATAGTCAGTTGGTGATTAAGCTATTTCTCAGGTAAGTTAGCAATGTCCCAGATGATGGTTTCATAAATTTCGATTCCCCGAAGAAAGATCCCTTCGCTCAGAAACTCATCATTTCCATGCAGGCGTACTGGAGTATTGTTGATCGGTGAAAATCCGAGACATGGAACTCCAAGTTGTCGTACATATCGAATGTCCGTACACCCAGGAAATACAATCGGTTTAAGTTGTAGTCCACTTTTTGAAAATGATGCAAATATAAAGGAATACAAACCATACATTTTACTAATTTATTTTCAATTTTAAAATGTGCTAATCCTAAACTTACAGATTATCGCATGAATTCCTAAACGATATCCACCACGGATTGGATTCAGTCAACTGTGTGACTCCAACATAATCCATCGTTTGCATCACGATTTGATAACTGACGTCTGAGCCAGCTTCCGTACAGGTCTCTGTGAGCAACTTTACAACATCGTCCTTAGTCCAATGTGGAGTCACTCTTATGTCAAAGTAGATACTCAACTCCGGTGGAACAATATTGATTTGCAGTCCTCCCTATAAAGATAAAATCAAATTGACTGGGGGGATCACATCCAAAAGGAACTACTAGTATAAGTACCTCAATCATGGTCATATTTATGGTCGTCACATCCCCTAGTCCCAAATCAGGATTAGATTCTAGCCTCCGTTTCTCTTGTGATCGAACTTCCAACATTTTGTTCATAACTTTTTGTAATTTCTCGGCTGCCGTGTTTTCATGGAGTATCAGACTATGGCCAGTTGTCCCCTGAGCTGTAACTTTCACTTCTGCAAGAGTCAAAGAGAAAGTCTGTGGAGCCACTTTATTTTGTGGAAATCGAAAAGTACTTAATTGCTCAAAGGATCTCGTTCTCTTACGACAAATGGATCGTTCGGTGAATGATAAAATCATGGCGTTGTCTTCACTGGTAATTCCTTCATCTAAACCGAACCCAACATTTAAATTGATGAATTCTTTGCTTTTTACGAACTCAGCCATCCCTTTGCGTCCTCCAAGTTCTTCATCTACATCAAATATACGCATATTCATAATAGCCTATTAGAATTTTAAATTCCGATCCACTAACCCGGAACAAACGAAACATGTACTGTTCTTTTAGGAACAAATCCTCTCGCCTTTAGTCGCCGTATAGCTTCCAAATATTGCACACCTACTGATTTCATATCCTGAGTTCCTCGAGCATAAATATTTCCATCGGAATCTTTGTCAGCTGCAAAGGGGTCGTATTTCCATTGTTTCTGATGATAATCAATTTGTACAATTGGTTTGTAGTGGGTTTAGTGTATCAGTATTTTTTTATATAATTTAGAAAGTTTTGTCGGTACGAACTTCGTCTACAGGGACTACATCAATATGCGAGTTAAGCAGAATAGACTTCAGCCGAGGAGCCTTTCCTGTCCATGTCAGCCAGACAGCAAATTCAGCAGGTTTTGGAAATTCCACTATATTAAATTCCAGGTTGATTTCTTTGGCTTGGTTTCTCAGCCATCCAATCGCAGATTCTATTAAGAAATTTAGGAATAATTACAGTACATTTGCTTTAAAAGTCCATGTTTTCAGTGATATAATTTAATATTTACTGTAGTCCGGCGTTGGATGGACAGTTTTGATTCGAAGGTACTCTCTAAAACGAGTTACAGAGGTATCTTCTAGATCGATTTCCATTTGTATGATTAGTACCCACTGACCGTGACAATAATAAAGAATAGATTTCCTTTTATGCAATTCCTTTTCCTTAATATTCGAGCTTTATAGTACAAGATTGATGTCTGCACTAGACCCGAAATCCCGAAACCCGAATAATAAAGTTTTATTCCCACATAGTGAGTTCAAAATCTCTACTACTTAATGGAACCTCCCATGAAATCATCTTTGTGATTTTGAGTCTGAGATGTCTAAAAGTCTCTCGGTCACATCACCATTTCATTTAACAGAGATCTTTTAGCTCACAGTCCATGTATGCAATTTATAATGAGGTAATGCAATGGTGAGTGTGTGCTAATCGTAAAGTGTTTGTCTTTGCTAGCGCACAGCTCTTATTGGAAGTAAAAATCTATAACATGTTATTCACTAGTTTATAGTTTATAAGAATCCACCAGCTGATAAACAAAAATACGAACCGAATGACATGATTGTCTTCAAATTAGTTACCTGCAACAAATATTCTTGCGCAATCAGATCTTCTATGCAACAAGTTTCTGTAACAAACTTCTATTCTGCAATTGTTCTCTGTAAATTAAACATCTTTAATTGGCTTAAACTTATCTTCCTGTCATCTTGTCAAACTTCATTATCTCATTCCAAATACAACTATCTTAATGCTTCACATACGATTATCATCCCTCCTTTCCTGTTTTCATGAATAATGCATCGTCCAATTTCAAACCACTCTCGGAATTCTTTTACTCGAAAATTATGAGAATTTAAAATTAGCCTTACTCTGGAATCTCTGAATACTTAACAATACTAGCTACATTCAACTTTATTAATGTGCATTATAGGAATTCATGAGATCCTAAAAATGACGTGCATATGAACTGTGAGTGAAAGCTTTCCCACGTAGACTGGAATGCCATGTGCGAATGGAAAGGAACTCTCTGGTCTTCCGCACATCAACAAAGACGAAAACAACAACTACGCAGAAGGTCAACTCTCAATATACCCTACACACAATCTCACTTGTTTACAAAAAAACTGTGTCACAAAACTCTGTCTGTGTCCTATTTGAAACTTATCGGTTATCACCACCCGATAAGCAAAATACAGGGGTTGTCTCCTTTATAGTACTGTTTGTAACAGATTTAAAAAACCACATGCATGTAGACTACACGGATAATATTAGACTAGAGTTAGTATCATAGTCCAACCAGTCGAGTCCAGCGTATCTGTGGTACTGTGTTTTATTCTTTTGTTTCTATATGTCAATAAGGAGTGTGTGTGTGGAAATAAGGAGATAAAGGACATAATTTCTGAAATTCTTCGTTGTTGGGTGACAGGACTATGTCATCTTCAGGGTCGGACAATTTCGAAGATGCGATTGATCACCAGGAATCTGTACAGGAGAGTGTGGTGCCCGCATCTGATAACGGTGGAGAAAGAAGAGAACCGGATAGTGAAAGAATGGACGATTTGCCCGTAGAACTGGACCAGGAAGAACCTGTTCAAAATAATGAGCGAGATATTCCAGAAGTTGACGGTGTTGAAGGAGTACCGGTTGTCGCTGAAGATGGAAGAATCGACGCTGACGCTGGCAACGAAAATCGTGGAGATGATCACGGAGCAGAGTTAGATCAGGCGAGAATCGTTGTTCGACAAATTGTCGATGAATTGTGGCCCCTTCCTGCCCCGTTTGTTGTTGGTGATGATGATGATGACGACGAAGGTATGGATAACGTGGAAGATGGATATTTCGAAGAGGAACTTGATGGTAATTTCTTGTATGAGAGATCTGTGGGGTTCGTTAGGTCTCTTGGTGACTTCGCAGTATAACTTTTCCGTCTTTCTGTTGTAAAGACATTTTTGGTGGCTTACGGTGCATCTGCAATTTAAAAGTTTAATATTCTCTTTGTGAGAGTGCCAGACTGAAAGTGCTGTGCAAACATCGAAACTTTGAACTCGCAAAAACTAAAAACAACGTTCAGCCTCATTGAAAGTTAACTTGGTGTGTATTCTTATTGTCAAAGGTATCATTGAAAGAGGTATGGAAAGACTTCTTCGACTCAGGCGACAGCCAAGAAGACTTTGGGACAGGATCTTTCATCGTCGACGCTCAAGTAGTTGACAAAGCTTTAAATTCGTCTAATGTGGTAGCCGATAGGTGAACTTTTGATAGTTCATTTGTCGATTGTTGAGTATTAAAACATTACACAAGACACACACATAAAAGAACTCAGTTTTTTCGAGATATACATCATGAGGCTGAACGTTGTTATCTAATGCTTCGTAAATGGTTTAGTTTTTTCTTTTCTAAATGGGGAATTCGAAAAATACTTTTTTCGTACGCTTATGCTTGTTAGACAAATGAGATATAACAACAAGTTTAGCCTCATGAGTTACACTACATATGTTAATTAATGTTTATGGAAGTAATCATTTAATCATAGTAAGAATATTTATTTAAAGAATTAAATTGAATGATTGGTTTAGGCAGCAGACATGATGAATCTGACGATGAAGGTGCTCACCCAGATGAATCTCCGGAAGGACCTCCTCCTGAATTTGATCAGGAACTTCCCAGTCGACATGCAGTAAGATCAAACAATAACTCCAAAATGACTTCCTTGTATGACTGACTTCATGTGTGATTTGCAACTTGCAGTATCTTGGAAATGGAATGGAGGAACTACAAGGACGAATTGTATTCTTGGATGAAGGAGCCACTCCAGAAATCCCTCTGATTGTGATGGGGCTGCAATTAGTACCTGGACAGACTTTACCGTTGACTATTTTTCACGCAGTTTTTCAAAACGCAATCAGAAGATGTGTAGCAGGAGATCGAGTTTTTGGAATCGTCCATACAGAGTAATTTTTTGTTGTATTTGTTTTTTACTCTTTTATTGCTCATGAAACTGTGTTGCGAAGTGCAACCAGTATGGATTATATATAGTTACGAAATCGAACTCCAAGAAAGTAAAAAGTAATAGCTGAATGACTTGTAGAAACCAATATGTGGATTACAGCTTGGAAGGAATTCCATCAGGCAGCATGATCTTCAAAGGCGCGTTTGGAACTATTGCCGAAATCTATGAATTTCAAGAGGAAGATCCTCCTTCACCAGATCGGATTGCAGCAGCAGGTGGACTCCTTCCGACTACATTTTCCATTAAAGCCAAAGGACGTCAGCGCTTTAATGTGCTCAGCTTTCGACGGCAAGCAGACGGGAACCTGATGGGAATTGTGAAAATTCGCCCTGAGATTAGACTTTCTCCCCTAGTCCAAACCATTTTATTTGACAACACTCATCGGTATCGGTTTCCGGTACACAAAATTGAAGTTGCTCCTAACACTACTGCCCATCCGGCATTGGCAACTCATGTCAAGAAAAGAGTCCGAACGCAATCAAATTCTTCAGACAAATCAGTGGAAAGTGAAGATGCGGAGGATAACTCTGATCTCATCCAGATGAAGAAACAAATCTATGATAGGAGGAAAATTACCAAATATTATTCGGCATTCACACCTTTCCCATACTTTGTGTATGAACAATTTGAAGAACAGTGTTTAGTAGAAAAGGTTCACCGAAAACTAAGAGTTGAATTAAAAGGAGTCACAGAGTCAGGGAGTATCATTCCTAAAGATGCAAATGAACTGAGTTTCTGGCTAGCTCTCCATCTCGCAATGGATGATCGGCACCGAGTTAAAGTTTTGCAAATGGACAGTGCAGTCCAAAGATTGAGATACGAATTAGATCTTCTCTCGAAAGCGGTGAGTATTTACAATAGTACTGTCTTTTCATATTGGAAATTGGAACTGTTCGAAGCAGAATTAAATTACAGTATTTGTATTTCATTCTCCAGTGCAAAGTAATTACATGTCGGAACTGTCAAACTATTGTTGCTGAAAGTTCGGACATCTTCTCAATGTCAATCGAAGGGCCTCAAGGAACTTTCGTTAATCCACATGGTTTTGTGCATGAGACACTCACTGTTCATAAGGTAAAGGAAGTGTTAGGAAGAGGATTTCCATCTACTGAAGCTAGTTGGTTCCCCGGGTAAGAAAACAATGTATTTAACAGAAGATTAAATCGTAATCGAATTTAGATGTACAATTTCTTGATATTTACGCAATGCGTTAACACAACATAGGTACGCTTGGACCATCATCGAGTGCCGTAGGTGTTCCACACACTTAGGATGGAAATTTACTGCAGTGGACAGACTAAAGCCCAAGAAGTTTTGGGGTTTATGCAGAAAACAAGTAAATTTTAAGTACGACTTCAGTTCTAATTCTGCTCAAGACAGCGGTCAAATGATGAACAATGAAGGACGTACAACGCCCACAAGCGTTCCATCTGCAGCAGAATTTTCTCTCGCTATGTGAAATTTGAGCCAGTTGATCCTTAAAATTTTCCGATGAATCTCTTTGTACAGTGCTATTAAAGGGGTAGTACTCGTTACCCTCATTATTAACTCAAACGATCGTGGCGGTAATCGTTAGTGTCTTAGTTAATTCGATCAATTTGTTAAAGTAGAACAGAATTTTAGAAATTGATTAATATATTTATATTACATGAATCAATTGTAAATACTAACTATTGGTGGATAGTACACAAAATGAAACTGATGGACTGGAATCGAACTTGAAAATTAAAAATCGTAAGGACTATTGCGTCACCCTGATCGGCGATGGATGGTTTTTATCTTCGTGGAAGTATTTTCGATTTGAAACTTGGATATTTTCAACTTATGAACTAACCCACCTTCGAACGTTGTTTGATCGAATAAAGTAAATTGACTTGCATACTGACACTCTGCTTCATAGTTTTTTTGAATGGGTGCGTAAACACTGAATGGTGACCTTATACTTGCAAACGAACCGATTTATTACGGTGGATTTATTTTTTGTCACATTTTATAAAGTACAGTCAACTGAAAACATACACACACATGGATATAAAATTCCGACATATTTCACTGATTATTATGAATACCAATCAACGCTACAACACCAAACCAAAATGTACAGTACGAATCCTAACTTAAACCTTAAACACTGACATAATTAAACACTCTTTCTCAAAAGCTACATGTGCAGCAGCAGCAGTGTTCAGTTACAAATCGCAATCCTTCAAACACGAAACTTCTAACTTCTTAACTTAGTCTCTCATTTTCACTTTAAATACTTCGATTTTCGATATCTATACATATCAGTCGATTAGAATTCGAGTACTTAGATCACTTCCATCGGACTGCTGAGGGAGTCGCTAGACGCTGCAATTGCTGGAGGCATCATATCCACAGGAGGCTCCATCAAGCTACTTGTGCTGTCCCCACCAGTACGATCTCGCCCACCAAAAATATCTCCGTTGTCTGAAGGATCCGTGAGAAGAGGAGGATTACTATCACTATCGTGAATCTGGTCCATTGAGTTATCATCCCTTGCCGAAGCCTCGCCGGTTGACGATGGCCCATCTTCTCCTTGGGCTTGCGGTTTATCGTCCCATTCAATCTTAAAGCGAGTCACTCTGGGTTGAGTTGCCAAAATGTTTCGGTTGAGCTATGTAATGAAAATTATATTTTATCACTTTCTGAGACACATTGCCACTCAAATCCTCAGCTTTTGCTTCAAAGCCTCCGTAATGCGTACCTTGTCATACTGAGGGGCAGATGGAGGATTTTCCTTTAACTCTGGATCAGTGTACTCATTGTTAACATAATAACCAACACGCACGAACTCCTTTCCTCTGTACGAACAGGTCAATAGAACAACGGTAACTCCGACAGCGTCAGCAACGGGGATTTTTGAGATATCAGGTGGATCAGCCTAAGCACACAATACACAAAGGCTTCAGTTGAAATTTTGAAATGAAATCATGAAATCATTAACTTGAGCTACTATTTTACCTGGAATACAAACATGTGACGACCTTCTGGGACAGGGCCTACGAAAACAGTATCTAGTACTTGATCATACGCTTCACTTTCGGCAGAACCAACGTAAATTATTTTCCACTCCAAGTCTGAAAATAAAAATCAAATTATTATACTCCTCTTGTAGCCTTTTTCTCTTAAAAATAACGTATTACAGCAATATCAGCCTCGGCCAAAGTATACTCACCTTCTTTCAATTCTTCAATGCACTCAAAGGTGATTTCAAATTGAAATGACGAATAGAATAAACAAGGATTGTTCAACACCACAACATTCGACACATGAACTTTCGCCATCGTTCGACAAGACTCTCAAAACTCCAAGTTAACTTTCGTCAACTACCGGTTTCACACCCCTTTGTTTACTTGACCTTAAACAGTACTTCCTTCCCACCGACAGCTACGAACCACGTAAACTTCGTCAACACGTCACCGGAAACTGGTGTCAGTGTCGACAGTTGAAGATGTTAAAACGGTCGAAGTGTCGCTAATTAATTTACTTGGAATTTTAGGAGAGCGGTAGTACCTCGAGCGGGTCTGCGAGTAGAGTGAAAGAATGAGCGCGACGTTCTTGCGAGGGTGACACTTGGCGCCATTCCCTTTCTTCTCTCTTTCTCACTTCTCAGCCGGTTTTCATCGGAGAAAGCACCCGGCTTTCCTTCTTCAACTAATCTAATACCCGAGGTCTTCACAGCGTTTCAGGGACTTCATATCATCTTTTTTTGAGATAGCTCTCCTGTAAATGTCATGCATGTCAATGTCAAGTCAAGGTCAAGGGACTATTTCGTACATTTTAATGTATGAAATTCCTCTGGAGCTTTAGTAGAGGAAGAGATGTTTGTGGAAACAGAAGATGAATACAGATGGCATGAGAAGTGGTCTAGCGAATTGCATGGCAAATATTTTTAGAGCCTAATATTCAACACAAGTACGACGTACTATATATTGCATGAAAGATGAAAGAATAGTTGGAGCTGTTTTAAAAAATGTTTGTACTTGTACTTTGTACTGGAAATTGGAACTGGTCGAATAATGGAATATTATAAATGTAATAAATTGGTCGAAGCTGATAGCTTTGAAGAATTGTTAGATGAGATTTAATTGGTATATGTTCAGATTAAATACACTGTAAACTATTGACGTATGTGAGTACGTAAGTATGTGACCGAAATGAATGCTTTTGATGACTAGTAAAAATAGTGAAATCGGAGATTTTGATATTTTATTTTTTGTCGAAATTCGCTGCGATATATATAACCAACAAAAATCATGTTGCGGCAAACGCTATAGAGGCGACTAGACTTGTGTAAATAGTAGTACATGTTATTTGCATTACACAATCATATTATTACATTTTGACGAGCTTTTTTTCTTTGTGAAACAAGAAGAACGATTGTTTCTCATAAAACAAAAACTACTGCCCCATACTTAAACATCGCGAAGGCAGTTCTTCAATCTACAATAGCTAATCAGGTAAACTGTTATATTGAGAAACTTTCTCCACAGCCGCAGGTCCCTTTAATATTAGGATTGTTAAATACGAATTCTGAGGCAAGTTTCCCTTCTTGATAGTCCATCTCCGTCCCCAACAAAGTCAGCTGAGCTTTTTGATCGATTAAAACCCGTATTCCTGTTCGAAAGCAACAAGAATTCATGAAAGTTATGTCATGATAATGATAAGCTGATATTTAAGTTGCTTTAAATAATTCAAAACTCGTCTCACCATCTTGAAGCACTTCTTCGTCCATCGGCGTCCTTTTCTCTGCATACTCAAGCGTATAACTCAAACCATTACAACCTCTTTGCCTTACTCCTATCTTCAATCCAATCTGAAATTTCAAATTGAACAAAATATCAATCACTTAATTTTTTCGATTACAGTTATAGATCTTTCTATTTTTAACACTTCGAATACTTACCGACTCAGGTTTTTCTGCTAATAACTCTTTTATCCTGTTTACTGCTGATGGAGTCTGCAAATTAAAAAAAATATTATAGTAGTGTTACACAAAGAAACCACTTTAAAAGTTGACGCACATCCATATTTTACACTTTACTCGAACTTACCAAAGTAAGGGCAGCTCGTGTAGGCATAAGTCGCTTTCCCTTAACGCCTTTCACGGTCGCAGTAGCCACCACTTTCGTTCCATAATGTCTTATAAACTGACTCGCCCACATCTTACTTAATGAATTTATTCTTAATATTAACACAAGTAGATTATTTGTGGATCTAATAAGAGAACATCAGGGGGAATAAAAACTCTTCCAGGAGAAGAGAAAGTTCCCCTTTCACTTTGTAATTTGCTCGCGTTCAATATGGGAAGAACTGGGTGCTACCATTCAATATGGCTTGTTTAAGGTGCACTTCACTTACAATTAGTTTATTATCTACAGACTTATGTTGAATATTTTAACACGATCACTTGGAAATTTCAAAGGAAATTGTGGAGAAAGTTTCACAAGCAATAAATTACTCGAGTGTTTATTCGGCAAGTTGAAATTCACGTTGAGCGAGTGCACGTGGTTCACATTACTGCTGTTTTGCTTTATGCTCCTTCCGTCCTACTCATTTTGCTACGCACAAATCTGCTCACTACTGCCATTAATTACGTAAGCACGATTGTAATAACTCATAATCTTTCTTAATTATCGCCTATGCATGTATATGAATGCATTTTCATTATTAAATGTTAGTGTTTGGGATGATTCGATAAAGTACGCAATAATTGGAGAAAGTTAGATTATATCCGCCATCCGTATTTTGAAGATTTTATGAAGAAAGGCTGTTTTACGTCCAGCGCAAGTATTGATGTCGTCCAGGTCTGGAATATTATTCGATTGTGAGGTACAACAGAATATTCCAGATTCCCAGGCCTGTTTCGAATCACGCCACGAGATGATAGATATGAGACATTCATCATTTCAAAACTGCTTGATGGCCACAATAAAAACAGATTTTTTAAGGCATTCGCTACAGTTGGGATTACTTTTGTAATACCTAAGTGGACTATTACATTACACAAGATGAAGGAGGGAGATGAATGGGAAGCTTTACAGAAGCTGTGGAGTTGTAAGTCTATGACGTAATGAGCTATTCTACACACGGGACGTTCATGTAGATTGTGTAAAATGAAGATTACAATTTACACTAGCTTGAATAATGTTGCAGGAAAGTGCATTTAAGTTTGCCATTTTATGCCAGATTCCCTGAACACACTTTCTCACCCCACACTAAACTCCACAGGAGTTTCACTCGCTTCCTTTAACATCTCGTTGATTACTCGTGTTGCAATGTTACGGATGGGGATTGAGGGATAATCTTTCCTGCAACTGCTTTTGCACACCAGCCAGGCATGTCGCTCTGGTTTATGTGACTTCACTGTAGAGTGTACCACATAGGCATTTATTCTTGGAGTTTCCATCGACAGTTGCCCCGACTTTCATGTGGCTTTCTGTAACATTCAACAGGTATTTAAGTGATATTTTCCTGTGCGGTAGTGCTGTCCTTCATCTGCTTCTGCTCTCCAAAGGGAAGACACAACTGCCAGCCAGAAGTTTTAGAGATTATGTGAACTGTGTGAATGTCTTTTAAGAAAAGGTAACAGTACGATAGAGGCAGAGGTGAATGCGAAGGTAAAATAGGTACATAATCCAACATCTGATCGAAGGATGATGATAGCCATGGCTGTTCTTAGTTTTAGTTCATTCCGTTATTCCATTAAATGGTCATTATTCAGGTGTAGTTTTCCACACATAATTATTCATCATTGTCTCATATATCATGATATGATATTATTTCGTCATATATTACTTCGTAATTTTATTCATGGTGTATGCTAGTAGGGTGCGAATTATTCTTCAAGGAACTTTCTCCTCCCAGGTTATTTCTATTTGCAATGTTATTAATAATTAATTAATTATTCTTTTCGATGCCTTGTAAATTCTTTTGAACATGTTGTAATTACTGTGAATAGCTAGATCAAAAATCTGTCAGATTGTGAATAATTAAGTGTACTAGACGGCAAAAGATTGATTTAATTTGAATTTCAAAGCATATTGAAGATTTCCTCATTCTGGTTTTTCCACCACACTACGCGTCTTTAACTTTTGGGTCATACCAAATAGAATCCACCTCCGTATCGTGAAGGTTCTTTTGAAAAGATGCCAGCAAGCAATGACTCCATCTTAAGACGAGGATAAAGAAGGATTTGAGTAGTTTTATGCAGAATTTGTCTCTCCTATTTTCACCCTAATTGAAAGAGACACGGTATAGCACAGGAGGAATATTATCACAGGACCCTGTATCACCTTCTTCAAATAAGCCATCCATTGGCATCCATCTCTCGGAACTTTACGGCTTTTCCATCAATTTTTCTGCTGAATAATCTCACACCTCGACAGTATCGACACAAGTGTTCTCTTTGCAGCCAATGTCGTCACTAATAAAGTAACTTGTCACATATATATCTTATGGAAATAACGAGTAGTTCCAGTTCTAGTGTTCAAAGTTCAATATTTGTCCTTTGCTTTGCACTGTCTGGTATAATGCTGGTACTGAAAGTTACTTTTTAGTTCTTATAATGAATTCATAAAACTATACTCATCATCGTCATCAAATTCATGTCCTTCAATAATAGTACGAATAGGAATTCTGATTCTAATTCATTCATCCCAGACTAGTACCCAGATTCTTCCTTAATAACTCGAATACCCAAGATTCTGTAAACCCTTAACACAATCTCCGTCATGTTATATCATAATCTACCGTTTCACATGTCTAGGTCTAGAGTCTAGAGTTATCCCTGTCAGTAAACTCTTCATGTATGTCTTATCGTCACCGTCCAGATAATCTCCACGTCTTTATTCCTTACTCCTTACCATTATCATGCACACCCTGAATGTTAAAATAATATAATGATCATCTCATGCCGTATTCAGTCCCTTGTGAAATTTTACATCCATCTTGTCCATCTATTTCCACTACGATACCGTCTCTAATGAAAAACTAAGGGGTTTACACGGCGTTTGCGTGAAACCCAGTCTGTCTGGTCGGTGAAGAATCTAAAATACCGTGGAGATTGTAGTCGTATCAGTCACAAGAGTCGAGGAGAGTTCTTTTTCGTCTCGTATCTATTATTCCATTCGAATTTAGCTCAAGCCAGCTACCCACCATTCAGCCTCTCAGCATTGTGCCCAACATCATTCGAATATTCTTCATCTCCCAGTTCTTTCCTAGTCCTTTCAGTTCATACTACAGTTCTTCTTTTACTTCTTCGTAGTTCCATACATGTGTGTTCCATACAGTGAAAGAGTGTAAGAGTGTATCGCAGTGAATTCTGTAAAGACTCATCATCAAAAGCAAGCAACCCTAATACAAGCCATCATCATAGTAGCAGAGCAGAGCTAGAGCATCTCTGTACTTTCCGTACTCTGCTTCATCTCTAGAATCATCATCGTTTGATATCATTGGTTGGGTGTTAGCACAGACGTGATGATCTCAGGGTATTCCATATACTCCTCATCATCTGTTCTTCTTGTGTGTACGGGGGTCTCCTCAGCAAAGACCTCTAAACCTTCTAGAATGGGCTTAGGAGTCAGCTGGACTTTCTCCGTGGGTTTGTTCGCGAAAGGGTTGTTGGATGCCGGATGTACTTTGTTCCCTTACCACCACCTCGGTGATGATGATAACGTTGTAGGAACGTAGTGAAGTAATACCACCAGTACCGGTGGTGGTACTAGTGGTACTAGTGGTAATACCAATGGTACCAATGGTATTGGTGTATGTTGGTGTGGTGGGTCGGGTGGAGGGAGAGCCTCAGTTGGAGTTGGACGTGTGTGAAGTAGTATGAGTGCAGTGCAGTCAGTCAGTGTGGCCTGCCAGCCAGCAACATGAGCAACATTCTCGGCTCTCTCCAATGCTCGACGATGAATGTGAAAAAAGCAAGTGCTAGACCGGGGCTCTCTTCAGTCTATGTCCGCCATCAGACTGCGACGTTCTGTACCTCCTCCACCCGCACACTCGTTTTCAAAACCCCCCTGACACACCCACTACACACGTTAAACTGGCACCCAACAGCTCCTCCCCTCCCCCACCGTCATCGACAGCATCTTCCGAACCACACGACGACCTTGATAGCCATCATCATCAGGAGTGGACCCACGTTGACGGTCCTCTTCTTCGTCCTCCTCCTCCTGCGATTAGTAAAAACAAGACGAAAATTATTCTCGAAAACGGAAGAAAATTGGTGGAGGGCCGTGTGTCTCCGTTGTTGGCTGCTGCTGAGCAGCCGCACCCACAGAAGAAGCGCCCTACCCCCGGCCTCATGCAGCAGTCGGCATTGACACTTCGACAAAAATTAATTGACGCTGTCGACGAGAGGTACCATGTAAGGGTCGAAATTCTCTTACTTCCCTTATGCACCCCCCTCTTCCCCCTTCATTGTTGTTGTTCTGTGTATATATCTTGATATTGATTATTATTAGATTGAACTTGGAGACTAAATTATGCCCACGAGAGTATTTCAACAACAAACCACCGAATGATATAATAAAAACAAAAGTATTTTTATAGAAGAAGTATGATAATTTCGACAATCTCTCAGACTTTCTTTAAATACTGTGTGTGTGTGTGTGTGTAATTTATAAAAATATCAAAGTGTCTGTCCTACTAAACTGAGAGGCTCACACACAACCTCATACACACACAGTGTCTTGTGTAGCTTACTTACTTTTACTGAAAAAAGAAATTGTTGTGGACTAGAATTCGCGAATCCTGTCCACCACTGCGAAAGAGCAGTAGTTAGTAGTTAGTAGTTAGTTAGTTAAAGTCTTACGTATGTGTACACGTCGTTCGCACGTATGGATGGACGAAGGTGGTGGTGATGGTGGTGGTGGTGGCAATGGTGGCAGTGTGTGTTGAGGATAGAATAAATAAACTGGTGGTGATGCTAAGCTCCGCAGCACTGCCAATGCCAACTCATGTCTGAAGGAGACTAAAAAGAGTAAAAAGTTCCCTACGCTCAAACTCCCAAACTCCAACAACGCTGCTAAAAAACTCCACCACCACCGCCACCACCAGTCGACCAGTCTTATATCGTTCGTGTGTGTGTGTCAGATGCTGTTCTACACAATAAATAATGATGAGTCAGTTAATAATTTCTCATCGTTCCCCTCTCTATCTATCTGTCTGTATGTAGTCAACTGATGATAATGTTGACTCTCGGTAGAGATTAAGTAACTTTTAACTTTGGGGAAATTACGAGGAGGAAGGACAGGAGATTGAGATGATGAGTTTAGCTAGACTGTAGGCACGACTGAAGTTTAGGTTCAGACTTATGAGAGGGTTTCAAAACTGAACTTAGAGATTGATAAAATGTGTCGAGACTTGGAGATGTTACTTAAATGGTGTGATATTAACAGAGAGAGAGAGATAACAAATTAATGTATTATGTGAACACTTTGTGTGCAGTTAGTGTGGAGATAGAGAGAGAGTACACCCTTAGCAAGTTAAATATTGGATGTTATATATGTTATGGATATGTAATAGGTTTGGGTTTCTCCTTGCTGTAACCTTCCCAAGGGTAATTTTTAACTAGAGAGTCATTATTACACATTGCTGACTGGGTTGGTTCGCAATCATTGCTTCCTCCTTTTAGTTAGTTGTATCAGTTCCTGTACATTAGTACATTAAACATTACATGGAATACCGAGAATTTAGTTGTGCAATGTTTTTCTATGTATCAGCTGAGCGGTATTATAATGGCAGTTTTGTAGGCGCTGCTTATGGTTTAGATCGTTCTCGTTTCTAAATGTTAGGATTTAGAATTCAAATGGTTTGGATTGTCAGGATTAGGAGTTTTCTGGACATCTATAATCTGTTGGATTAAATATCTATTGAATTATGTGTTTTACTTCACTGCATAACTTACTATATATGTAACCTCATTAAATGTAGGTTAATTGGTCTTTCAGTAATAGGAGCTTTCTTATTACTTCATGGTATTAGTGTACTAGTATTAACTCCGATATTGTTTTATAGGATTCACTTTTGAATGTGCAAAATATGAAAGTACCACAAAGAATATTATGTACTTTGGTTTGGTGTTGTTGAAATACTCGATTCCCAATAGAAATAGAATAGTCCATTGAGTAATTGTCTTGTGACAAACTTGGCGTTCTTGATATGAATACGTAATACACACCAACTAAAAGCTAAAAGTAAAACTGGCGGAGTATGAAACTACAGGCTATAGAAGAATATTGGTTTTCCAACATTCCAACCAGTTGTAATTTTTACATGGAGGTTGTCAATATACTCGATGCACTGAGATAGTAAATAATTGGATTACATTTACATATTCTTTTTGTGGTGACGGGTGAATAATAATAGTAGATATGCTTCTATTACTATTATTACTCTACGTGGGTTAATGGTATTTAAGTAGGATGCTACTCATAGCACGTTTATAGCTATTACTTCTGCACTCTACACTACATACAAGATACAAGTAGATGTATCTGCAGTGTAGGTGAAATATAAGGAGAGAGAGAATACACTATTGAGAAGTATAGATCCAAAATGGATGACAGAAAGGAACCTGCACTTACATATTCTATCGTGTGGATTTGGCGTTTAGGAGGTTAATTAAACCAGGTTAATCCAGTAAATTGAGGGATAACTAGGATAGATTGCCCAGGATGGTTGACACTTATCTGTAGATGAGAATGAAGGGTGGGGCACTTGTAATTAAGCAGTTTTTAAGGGCTCAGTTTCCGTACGAAATAATTTGAAATTTTTTAAGGAGATGCGTAAATGCTTTTGAATTTCCGGGGATAAGAAATAATTAAATGTAATGTTACAATCGTCGTTAAATCAAAGTTGAATGGGGTTATGTAGGCCTGGGTATAACTTTTTCACTTTGGTAGAAGTATGGCGTAATATTCTGTGGCGATGTATGTGTATAGTGGTGGGGTGCACTGGTCTCGTTGGGTGGGCGAGGGCTGGTGGTGGTTGGTTAGACGGTTTAGACGCAATCGAAATTCGGGAAGGGAGAGAAGGTGAACTTTCTTCGGTTCGATAAGTGTGAGGAGTGTAGAGAGAGTTGAAGGATGGAAGTCTCTCTCCGGGAAATCGGGGACGAGGCTGTCCGAAGTGACTCTCTTTCCCTGTAGGCAACTACCGCATAAAGCAGGGCTGAACGTCTGGTTTCCAGTATCATTAGGTTTATATAGACACAATAGACAGATACATCACCCGGGTACCTCTTTCACCACTACGAACAACTTACCACCTCCTTGTCTCGTCCCACCCTACATACAGTGGAGAGGAAAGTTGTTTAAAAAGGAAACCTAGAAATACATTGTAGGAGCAGGTTCCTCATCAGCCCTATTGATTTCCCATTTCCGAGTCCTGCTTCTGCACTAGGATTTTGCGTACTTTCCCACTTTCTCCAGAAAGTCTTGTCGGCTTTCTCTACGAGATTTTGAGACTCAGAGAATTTGAGACTTGGAGAGAAAGACGTAGTTGCTCAGAAGCAGTTGGATGTGCATGGAAGGTTGTTTTGGATGATCAAGGGAATCGATATGTGTGTGGTTGAGGAAGAAGTGGAATAGGCAAGTGAATGTAATGGTAGGCAGGAGACAGAGAAAGTTTTACTTTCTCTGAACCAGTATTTTACACGTTTGTAAAGCCAGTGAAGGAGAGAAAGATAGGCGATGGTTCGGAATAATGAATGTGTCTTTGTACAAGGCTAACACTTGTCTGTCCAATATCAATTTAGAGCTTGTGCCTAAGGATGTTCTGGGTTTGGTATTGTCCGGGAGAATTGTAAGGGTGGGCTAAAAAGCAGATGTTCGTGCATCAAGGTTGTTAGAAGACAGGAGGACAGGACTGAAGTAATCAGTTATAATGAGATGGTAGTTCAAGAGGTGTACCCGATAGGTTGCTTTATTTGATTAGAAATGACATTACTTGGTAGGAATGTCGAGTAGAATCAAGAACGATGGAAGGCGCGATAAATGTGGGCAACCATTAAAACAGCTCTTATAAAAGTGCAAAAGTAGGACCGAAATTTGTAGCATTAAATACTTAAATACATGTATGAAACAGTTCACAAGAAATCGTGGCAACTTTTTGAAAATTGAATGAACAGAATAAGTTTTTTATACAAGAAAAGCGTAGCAAGGACTACTTGTTGCTCTTGTAAGGTTTTGCTGATTAAGATTTGAAGATTTTCACATGATTCTAATTTGTGAATCTCTACTTCTTTGGTTCAACTAGAAGAGACAAAGAAAAATGATGCACTGATGACTGAATTTTTCGCACAGAAAGCAATAGAGTGGTGAAGGAATTGGGTATGAGTCAGTCGTTTGTAGAGAATAGATTATCCTTTACTACGACTCGCTCTTCCTGTAGAGGGTTTTGGGGTTTCATGAAAGTCACGTTACTGTGACTCAAGATTATGCCAATTTTCATGTGCGTATTTAATGTAATATAATTTCCATTTTGCAGGTTAAGGATATGGCTGCGATTGTTGAAGTTCTTGGAACTCTTGAACGCCTTCCTGTCACGAAGGAAATGCTCGAGGTAGACACTATTAAAATTGTGTAATACCTTTGGATGAAGTATTTGGTACTTGACTAATCTCTAATTTATTAATTGATTGATTTTGCAGACAACTAGACTGGGGAAGACCGTTAACGAGTTCAGAAAAAAAATTAACAACGAAAAGCTAGCGAAACGAGCGAAGGCTCTGGTGAAGAAATGGCGAGATGCAGTTCTTGTAACAACAGAGCCTCAACAATCAGGGCGATCATTAAATGGATCAACTTCAGTGGGTGAAGTGCAAGGTCCAGCACGATTGCAACAATCTTCAGCGCTAAGCAGCCTTCAAGGATATAATTCCTCTACCTCAAGTCCTAAACTACAAACCTCATCGTCCAAAGTCAGTCCGGCAGGTTCAAATAACTCGAATAGTCTGAGCCCAAGGGTCTTAACCACGTTCAATAGTATCAATAGCAGCAGCAATAACAGGAATGGAAGTAATAGTAATGTCAACTCATCAGAGTCACTTCACAGAAACGCTACCCTTGGTGCAGCTCAGCATCACGGTTCCGCTATCCATTCACCTTTGAATTCGGCTAGTCTTAAAACCAGCTCGCCATCGTCAGCTTCGTACCTTACTAATAAGTCTAAATCGTCACCGTACGCAAATCCTACATATTCTCAGAGCTCGACCAAGTCACCTGCATTGCCCGCTAGCTATTCGTACGCACCGAATTCAGAAAATGTTGCGAAGTGAGTTGAAAACAGTTGCAAAACCTTTGTTACTTCGATAGCTATGTGTATTTTAAGTTTTACGTCAATTTTAGGACAAATGCGGCCAATAAACGGTATAGAAAAGACGAAGATAGTGGATTTAGTGTGAGGTAAGCCAATTTCGATGAGAATTGTTAACGCTTTCATCTTTATTTCGTGTTTGTGTTCAACTAATTCAGATGGATGGATCTGAAACTTTGTGATGATAACTAACTACCCCGAATAGTATAGTGTGGGTTTTAAGCTTTTTAACCGTCTGATAAGTTTCTGTGTGTTGCTTTCATTGTTGATCCATTCTCTTGTGCTTAATCTCCTTGATTTTCAAAATACAAGTTCCTTAATTAACATTTCATTTTAATATCGCAGTTCTGGGCCACCGGCAAAGAAACCCCGAATCAATGGAACAGGAGGGACGCTGGACGACCCACTGTTGCTGGATGAGCACAGCAAGGATTCTATTATTTCTCGAACAAGTGATCACAGCGACGGATCTTCGAAACCAGTGAGTCTAGTGTCGTCGGGTGCTGTGCTGTCTGCTGCCCCCAGTCCTTTAGCTGGAAATCTTGATTCAGACATTTCTCCACCTTTGTCGGTTGAATCTGGTGCAAATAATATTATCAAAGCCTTAATAACCAATGAAGATAAACTATCTCCTACTCCGCCATCAATTTCTGGGGACGAAAATTCTGGGGGTGTTGGAATAGCTGGTGCTGTTGTAGAAAACGCTGTGAATGAACTTCCTCCGGTTCAACCGAAACGGGGAAGAAAAAGGAAGAAACAAGAACCTATGGATGGTAAGCTAATCAAGCTTGTTTGGTTTAAATTAAAGTAAATGTGTAGACAAGAGCAGTTTATATTCGAAATGATGAGACTAAGAGATCCAACCCTGAATCAATGCTTGTCGAATCATCCCTACAACTGATCTGCATTATCATCGCTCTCCAATACAATCATTCTAAATTAAGCAGCTATTACAATCGTGTATTTTTGTGTTTTAGCTGCTGCATTGCTACGAGAACAAATTGCCAAGGCCCAAGCCGAGGGGAAGATTCGCGTTCAAGAACGTCGACCGATGGAAGATATTCGTCGCCGTTCTCCACCTGTAAAACCAGCACCTCCTGCTGTCGCTGTCGCTTTAAAACAACCTCAACTATCAGCTATCAGTAAAGAGGATCCTTTAATCAAAAACGAGTTTGTTGAAAAATATCTTGAGTCACAGACTGAACTTCGGGCTCGGATGGAACGTCAGGCTCTAGATGCTGTGGCGAATAATGAAATTAAATTTGATGATGAAGAGGAATCGCAGACAGAGCCTAAGAAACCTGTAGAAGAAGACGACTCGAAGAAAAAGAAAAAGAAAGACAAAAAGAAAAAAGAAGGATCTACAGAGAAATCGGGCCCGGTATTTCCTTCAGAAATAGAGATTTTGTCCCGACTACCCCCTATAGATCCAGATATCTTAGCTGAGTTTAAAAATTTTACGTTTTACGAAGACACGAAGGAGGAAGTGGTGAAAGAACCCCACCCTGATAATAAAGAGACTGATAATTTGCAAACCAAAACCGCAAGTCTGAGTTCAAACGATCAGCAGCCAGCTTCTAATGGAGGAGTAACAAATTCGACAGTTCCTGCTGCGATTGAACCACATAAAAATATATTTGCAACTAAAATCGATTGGGGCGATAGTGATGATGATGAAGACTTCGAGGAAGTAAAAACCCCTGGTACTACGATCAAAGAAGATGAAGTTGATTCAGCTCCTGTAGCAGTTACAGTGCTACCCGTGGACCCTCCTGAACCTGAGCAGCAGCCTATTCCTGAAAAAATTAAAGACGATGAAGAATTAATGTTGACTGATGAAGTCACCCTCGAGGAGACTAAGGTATTGATCGAAGAACCAATTCCCTTCGTACCCTTACGAGAGGTAGAAGAGTCCGAAGTTGAAAGACTGCATTCAGAACAGATAAATAATTTAAATGGGAATCAGGATAAAGACGGACAATTTCGAGAGTGGCAGGAGACAATTACAATGGAATCTATTAATGGGGACCTTCTTCACATCTTGCCTTATACTATCGTCGATTTTTAACTCACTTGATACTGTATTTCTAGTTTATTTATTTTCCACAGAACTGATAACTTTTCCATGAATTTTCCCCGGAAAAGCATCTTCATTATGTGGATTTTTCATTTCTTGAAAATGTCGTCGCATGAATTTTCGTGGTTACTCATATTCGTTTGTACTAACTTGTTCGTTTAAAGGACAAAAGTTTGTAGTGTTGTTCGATATAGTTTTTCGAATTTTCGATTATACCGTCAGTAGCCTTTTTTATTCGAAATGATGTCGATTACGTGGACTTAAATGTAGTCAACTTCTATTTGTACAGAAGAATCGTGTACTTCGATGCAGAACTTAAAGCTAATCTTGTAAGAACGTTTCATTTAGTAGCACTGATGTCCGCTAATTATATTATGTAGTTTTTTATAAGTCAAAAAAACTCGAACTCCATTTTGTGTTCTATTTCGTTATTATATCAAAGGCAACTGCTCAAATTAAATTATTTGTTAATTTTTTGTGGAGAAGAAATACAGATTATTCGAAAGTGAGCTAATATGTTCATCCATGATTGAAACTGGATTTTAATTTCTAAATGAATTATTCTGCAAGGTATGGATGCCTAAATGTCCTCGTAAGACGTTAAGATACGGTAAGGACTATGTATCCTTAAGAAGTAATTAACTACCCACTACCCTTAACCGTATGAACTGTCATTATAAACTCCTGTTTCATACACACTTGCATACCTGTACACTTTATGAAAACTTGAATTATAGTTTTGCAATGGATAGGCAACCTAAATCTAAATCGTTACAAACTAGAAAGAGATGCTAGTTTCCTTTGCGTAAAATGGAGTAAGAAAAATAACTTCCGTGTCTTAAGAAAGCTTAAATAAATTATTGCGTCGACATCAATAATACTAAATTGCTTTCGACCGAACGTAGCTGTGAGATTTGATACGTATACAAACAAATACATAACAGAAAATAAAAAATGCTATTACATAAACTGTATATGAACAGATTGAGGAGAGTTTTTGTTGATTGCTTAAAAAACCTGCGTTTGCATGATTAACATTGTAGCATGTGAATGTATCGATTAGTACGTTAACTTAATTTTCATTAATTAATGAACATATATATAAATATATTAATAACTTGGTTGTGTTTGTGTACATCCATGTATACATCCCGTTGACAGTGTAATATTGAATACATAAACCGTTAACCATTGTCAACCTCTAAAACAAAAGAGAAAAAATATGGATCAAAATACTGTAGATTAATTTATGTAAAAGGCTTTGAATATCATTATTAAACAGAGCTTACAAACTTGTTTGCGTGTTGATTTGTCCCAAGAAGAGAATTACTTACGAGGGAGGTACATGTGCCTGTTGTACACGTAAGAGTGAGGAATTCAGGTACGAATTAACACTGTTATACTCAGGCGAATAAACTGTCGTGTAAAAGCTAAATGACTTTTTATCCTTGAATTTATTTATATTATAATTTCATAAGTTCTTTCGGAATTATGCATCCGTATAAATCAATTGACGACATTTTTACCAACGGTCTGCATTTGGGATTTCCAGTGCACCGATAATTCAGAGTGGATTCCTGTAAAAAGAAGAATCCGAATCCAAGTGAGTATTTCCCTACAGTCTACGTGCACTTTGTTGCGTTTGTACTCTTTGTACTTACTTGCTCAGTAGTTGTTGAATTCTGTTCAATTCCATTCACATTATCAGAAGTTTTGTCTTCTCCAGGACTCCTTTTGGTAGAACACTTACAACAAGATCTTTGAAATGGAGAAAGCTGAACTGCGTCCTGGAATTTCACTTTCAGCTTTTTCAATCTCCTTGCTCGCTTTCTCTCCAAAGTCTTTTCCTTCAAGTCTTTGAGATCTCTGAGCAAAGTGTTTTCTTCCATCGTTTCTCCTCGGTCCTCCAGTAGTTTATATCGAAAATCGTCCAGTAATTCCGTCTCTCGATCTAATCAAGTCAGACTCAGAATTGGTTTTGAAAATCGTTTGAAGATGAATGAATTATTGATGAAGAATCTCACTCACTACTACTTTCCTCTGGAGTCTCGATTTGCCCCATGACTTCCGATTCCTTTGCTTTCTCTACTTTCTCTTCGTTTCTTTCGTTCCCTGTGGCTTCTTCCTGTTCATCTTCGACTTCAAACTAGAATTATACAAGAGGTTTTATAGATTTCAAATTAAATTTGAAATTATTAGTGAGATGATTACCTCATCAAGCCCTCCAATAGTGATGGCTAAAATCCTAGTGCTACTAACCAAATCGTCTTTGTCCATTAACACTTTTAAGAATGCAGGAGACAAGCGGTTCCTGCTCGACTCACTGAACTGCCTTATCAATCTGTACAAGGAGGACAAGGAGTACCATTCTATTTATATGCTGCATCGGTCAGTTTGTCTTATAATGTTTATACTGACCATTAATATAATATATATAGTATATGTATATTCAGTCCAAGAAGGGAAAGCATGCGAGCCAAAGATATTCCGTGATTTCTTTGCTCAACCCTCACTCAGTAAAATTAGATGAGCATTCTGCACAACTAATGCCTTTGGCTACTTGGAGTTTTGTACCAACTCAAATCGCATATACGCACCACCAGTGTAAATTTCTTTCTCGTATGATGACACACACACCGGCATGTTCTTAGACAGTACTCTAATGACCTCACTTTCCCTAGGTTCTTTTGAAGCTTTCCAATTCTACTTGTAACAACAGAGACACGTATAATGTGTGTATAAAGAGATACACATCACAATGGGGCTTGTTATGAGAAGGAAAAATAGCATTCGATCATTTCGATCGTTTCGATCCGAATATTCATCAAGGAAGCGTCTCTCCTGTGGGGAATCATTAATCTTGGTGATTTTTACTGTTCATATTGCTTCCTGTGCCAAAAAGGTAGGCACACAAAGGCTGGAGAAAATTCCTTCCTGGAGAAAGGTTAGGTGAGTTAATGAAACAAACAGGTTTCCGACAGTCTCTTCTTCACTCCAGAGGTTCAGCTTATGAAAAGGTTCTTGCTGTGAGAAGCGAAGCATGTGGCCGTTGCAACAAAACATTCCTGTGTACACCGCCTACTGGATGGATGCCTATGCACTCATGAATTCACAATGTCCGATAAAAAACTTTCTCCAGTTCAATAGAATATCGTTGTTGATTGATATTCTCTGTTTGAAACGAATCTGAATAGTTTTAAAATATTGTGAAGGATATTCATGCGTCTTTTTTGTTAAATGTGTGTCAGGAGGTTTCATGCATATATATGGACTACTACAAGATTCAACATTTTAGGGCTGTAAAAATAAACCAAATCAATTTTAATACGTACGAATGGATGGTCCGAAAATGGTCAGTTGAGATAGATGGAATACCTTACATGGATTCTTTTGTACATTAGATAGCTAGCATCAATCGATCAACAAAGAATGGAAAGTAATATTCGGTTACGTAACCTGCAGCTCTTCTGTGTCAAAATTAGGTCATCCTTTCCTTTGAAAGAAATAAAAAGGATAGCTCACGTTACAACTTTCACACGCTAACGAGAAATCTAATAATAATTATAGTTCGTTCAACTAACTTTCTAACTTCATTCAATAGCATTTGTAGTTGTATCAATCTAACGAGTGTTTTCTTGCAAAATTATGGGATT
>JAQGBV010000532.1:0-25793 GCA_034698685.1 Isotomurus pseudopalustris
ACTGTGGGTACGTAGCGTAGGAAATTTCGAAAATTCCTACGTCGTTCCTACGTTACGTATTTTACGCAAATTCCCTGCTACAGGGTACTTCCTTAAGGGTCCACTTGAGTAAAGTTGCAGGTTTATGTTCTTAATTATTGCTTCTTAATTCTAACTTCTGTTTTCTTAATTTTAAATTCTGATTTCTGCTGTGTTCGATGGTTTCTATATTCTAAATTCTGAATTCTAACTTCTATTATAAATTAAATTAATTTCTGTATGGCTGCGATACTTTGGTACACCAGTTGAATGGATGATTTGAACTGATTTTTGAGGTGAGGTTGTCAAAGATGACTACAGTCAAAAGTTCATAAATATTTTTCTTTGTGACTGGTTTAAGATGTAACGTGGTTCATACTAACAATAAGATATAACGCATAAATTCTTTCTGCAAATATTATTTATAAAAAAAAGTTACATACCTAACTTAATTATTGACTTACAATAATAAGCGTTTATGAAAAATTTTAGCGAATCTTGTGTGTCTCTAGTGTGTCCGGCCGTCTGACCGTCTGTGTGTGTCACGAGTTATTCAGAAACTAATAAAGCTTACAGGCACCAAAGTTTACAGTTTGTTAGAAAAAACGATGCCATTTTGACTTTTGGAAACAAAATTGTGCTAGGATTCTTATGTCACGCGGGGCAAATGCTTGAGTAGAAGTATGCCGTATTTGTAAAATTCTGTTAATCAATATTTCTCATGTGTTTCACAACCAAACGAGGAAATAGGTTTTGCTGCTACTAATGCAATTCGATATTGTCAATGATAACTGATCTTTCCGCACATAGGTGTAATAATAGCCTTAGAAACTGAACTTACGTCTCTCTTTCTAAGAAGCCCTAGTTAGCCACGGCTCCAGTGTAGTTATCCCTGGGTTCACGCTAGAACGGGTCTGTGCTCTTCCTCACTCTCATGAGGTCGAGTCCCAAAAGTGGAAACAGTAAAGTTTAGCTGAGTGGGCTGATCACTGGGCTGCGTGGGGTTGTAAAAGACTTGGATAAGTTGGCTGTTCATGCTGATACCTAGGTGGTTATGACAGCACAGCACTACCCAGACCCAGGATCGCCCTGGTTTGCTTATCTCTGGCGGGGATAGTCAAATATAGAGAAAATGCACGTTACCAAAAAAATTAATCAGCTTGTAGAAATTTTAGGAGGTTTTGCAATAAGTCTCTATTCGCTTCGGCAGAGCTCTCCGTAAGAAGTTCCTACTAAAACACATACATAAAAAGCAACAAAAACCTTGTTCCGGGCAGCTTCCCGTGAGTCTGCTACAGATGGACTTCACATGTTGAACCAATGTACCTTTGCATGGTTTATTGTGTCGATCACAAGATGAGCTTGCTACATTGAGTAACAAGCCCAAGCGGGATGATGAAGCGTTCACGGTAAATTAGCTAGTTTACTTAAAACGCAAAATCTTCTTCAACAATTGAACTTACTACCGAAAGTAATTCATTGTTTAAGGCACAACAGTTGCCCCTACTTGCTAATTCCTCAGTAGCCAATACCCACTTAGCAACGACTAGTGAATCGATGATTAAAAAATTTATGGGGGGAAAATCTGTGTGTTGTACGAGTGTGTGCCTCTCAAACATCTGGGTTCTAAGAATTTGCTTGGTGTAGGTTTTTATAACGGATTACTTATTATTCGAATACGCAATCAATCATTTAATTTTAGCAAGTTTAATTTGATTGTAGTTAATGCAATCTCCAATGCAAGTTTGCTTATTACACAATCCCACTTCATTAAAACGTTTTGTGTAACTACCGATCTATGAAGGGGCAGGGGGTCAAAAATTTGTTTGCGTCTCAACTAATGGTTGTGTGTGTGTCTCTAGCTAGTTACCTCACATAACGCACATTTTCTCTCTGGTTACCTCATCTCTCTCTGATTACCTCAAACGCCACACGCACACTCTGGTAGCTTAACATCCACACACCCTCTGTTGGCCTCAAATGAAACACACCCTCTGTTGGCCTCAGATGACACACACCCTCTGTTGGCCTCAGATGACACACACCCTCTGTTGGCCTCAGATGACACACACCTTCTGTTGGCCTGTGTCCTATATGTCCTGAAGCACATGTATGAGTCCCAAATGACATTTATGAGTCTCGAAGAAGGGTAATGATGTTAACGGTAATAACCGAAATCAGTCCTCAGTGACGGGAATAAGTTCCACATAATGGAAATGAGTATAGAACGGCGGTAACTTGTTTCGAATAATGGGAAGTCGAATCACGGTATTCAATTTAAATCACGGAAATGAGTTTTGAATCACGGGAATGGAAATGAGTTTCAAACGACGGGAATCAGTTTCAAATAACGGGAATGAGTTTCAAATCATGGGTTTGAGTCGAATCATGTTAATCAATTTGAATCACGGGAATGAGCTTTGATTCACGGGAATGAGCTTTGATTCACGGGAATGAGCTTTGATTCACGGGAATGAGTTTTGAGTCACGAGCATGTGTACGAGATGGATGTGTTTCAAGCGACGAGGATGAGTACCGAAGGACCTAAATCAGTCCTAAATGAAGGAAATAAGCCAAGGAAGATACTGCATCCAAAATGACGGTAACCATTCCGGAATGCGTCATTGGTCAGGTTATTCTCAATTTATTGAGTATGTTTAAATCCTGGCAGATTATGTGATTGTTTGAAAGTAATTATTATCTACTATTTTAATATCTATTTTACACACTATTTTAATTGAGAGAAGGCCACCCATTACAAATGGGAATTTGTTTTCAACAGAAATCCTTTTAGAAATATGGCATTTGCGATGCTATAACCACGGAGGTACCAATAGAATTTTATTAATACTTCTAATCAGCTATGCTCGTTCCACGGGCACCGATGGCTAGTATGTGTATAAATGTCTATCATAACACCACAAATGTGTGTCTTTACGGATGCAGTACTTTTTATGGTTATCACCAACTAACACTATGTGTCATTTCTGATACGCCTAACGAACTCTCTCGATCAATGCATCAAAATAAAATATTTAGGTTTCCCCACTGCATATACCCGATATATCTCTAACACAGCATCAATTATAAGGGTGAAGCATCAAAAACTACACGGTTATAAAAGTAACAATGAGGAATATATAGAGAAATCTATTAAACGGGAAGAGGATGTAATTTTAAACAGCTTTGGGAACCTCAGTTCAAGCTGACCAAGCTGTTGGAAAATGGTTGTAGAATTATATCATCCATTAATCTAATCCTTAAATAGCATAATGTCATAATGTTGAGGCATAAATTGAACAAACATTTTGAATACAATCGCTATTTTCTTCTACACATAGAACTTTACTCACCTCCAAGTTGCCAACAATCGGAGACACGGACAGTGTTCCCGTGATTTCGAAAGTGAAATCGCTTTTTCAAGTTATCGTTGGAGACGCTGATTGCGTTTTTCACACACATTAAAATTTTGCTTATGGACATACATTTCCTGTAATATCCCAAATTAAGTCAGTAATGGCAGTAGAAGGCAGTTTCGATAAAGCGCTTGACCTGCCGAACAAATTCGTAAAGGACATAGATTCTGTCGCAGCATCGATTCCTGTAGTAGTACATGTCAAATGCGGCTCGCACAACGTCTTCAATGACAACCAACAAGTGGTTGAAACTCTAAAAGCTGCTTCAAAAAGCACGGGACTTATTTAAGGGGATAGGGCTGCTGGAGCAGTGTTTTGGGGGCCTGTCTTTTTTTGAGCAACTGTAGAGGAGCGCTCGCAGATGGGTTAATTACAGGTGAAATTTCAACTAAAACTGTTCCTAACAAAAAAAATAACAATTTATTTCGCTATTTCCAGACATATCAACCAGCTTGGATTCAGAAAAACAATTCAAGCCTCAGGTATTTTGCTATGGCGGATAATATCAATAAGGCGATTGCAGGCGAGAAATCTATCTCATCTGGTGGGGCCTCTGGGATGGGGATGATTGCTTCAAACTCGCTTGTCAGAAAGACAAAGACTTGTATTTGGAACATTTAATATGGGTTTAAATGTTTCTGCCTGCAGAAAATTTAGGTTCAACTTTTCTTCTTTCATTCTTTTCAAAAAGAATATTGTACTGTATTAAATATGTCTGTTTGCATCAATGTTCTCATCTTCGTCCGTTGAAAGTAATTGCAGCTCATATTTCGCAACAGGGTAGGCAAAGTCGACAACCAATTTATCATTTTAAAGTTGAGGCCATACTAACACACCAGTAGGTTCCCCATGCCATTTTCATTTTTTTCAAAAATCTAACATTTTTGAAAAAATTATTTATTTAGTTATTTAACACGAAAGACTATTAAAAGTTCAGCTTGTTGTAAACTTACATACCTTGATCAAGATGATGTAATAATTCCTTTATAGCCACCTTTACTGAATGCCAATCTTGTCCTTCATGTACAATTTGACCCTTCACAGCTACTGCATTACATGTCATGTTAACACTTGATGGGAAAATTGCTTCCCACAAGTACATTCGTCGTTAAAAAACTGAACGAATCCATGCTCACGGAAAGCCTGTATTATGTCTTCCAAAAGAGACCACCAGATGTCGATGAATCTGTCGATAATAAGCTAGGGCATCTTTCAAAAATTTCGATTTCTGATTCCGAAATTCCGATAGAATTAAGACTTCTCTAGCTCTCGTTCCTTACTCCGCACGTGTCTGACGTAGGTCAACCAAGTCGACCTTTTCTCTGCTAGCTTTATTCAACCTAGTCGCTACAGGAATAAATCTACAACTACAATCGATTCCAGATGAGTATAAAGGTAGATTTATTTAGGTATATTAACTGGGAAACAGGGGAACAATTATGACTGGGCTGTTAAGAGGCGGCGACATCTTCCATTAAACTTGACATTTTCTATCCCTGACAGACACATCCAGAAAAACTCTCTCGTGACCCCCACCCCCCAAAACTCCGGGCTAAAAATGTATTAAACTGATAAAAGTGAAAAAATAATTTTCATTTCGTATTAGCCGATCATGGATTTTGGGACCCTGAATTAGTCATCACTATTTCATTTCGTAAATCTTCTGGGGTCTTGAATTCTAAAAATATTAAAGGGCGTCATAAAAACATTTTATATTTGCAGAGGAGTGGGCACTAACACTGTTTTGTTCCCTGGCCAACTAATGCAAATTACAATGGACCACATGGTCTACACAGTTTTTTTAGTTACCCTTGAAAATATCATTATTCTGAATGGCGTTGTTCATGGATTCATTGGTAACTTCTTCATATTCGAGTTAACTCAACCGGAAACCTCGGAGACAACTGTTCTTGGTAAAGTAGGCGAAGAAATCGACAATGCATCAGGCTCGATTAGGTTCCTGGAGAGATCCCAGCATTATCTAGCAATCCAAAAGTAGTCTTACCAACTGGACTTGTTCATCTTCCTTGAGCTTCTTGCATCTTGGAAGTGAAACAAAAAATGTATGAATACCAAAATCAATAACCTGTCACTACATATAACGCTCACATTTGGTCCAATGAAACATTTTTTCTGATGAAAATTCTAAGAGGGATGATCAGCAGCAAAGAAATTACTTTTTAACTAAAATGATACTTAATAATCCATTACTTCCTTTCACCAATTCGAAATCAACGTTTTCTAGGGCTGGAAAGACTGCTACAATGTCTGCCTTTGGACGAGAAAGTGAGCTGGTGTTGTATCGGGAGCAGTCAACGATCGCGGTCTTATTTAGTCACTGTAGCGTTCAACAAAACGCGCATTACTGCTATGTTGACAAAACGTTTTGAAAATATAACATATAACTTTAAAATGCAGCTTTATGAATCGAAGCGTCATTCTGTAAACTCTTATTGCTAGCGGTGGCACCTTTACCAGACTGAGTTCTTTGAGACATAGGTCCTTCCTTCAAACGAAAATCCTCTGGGTGTTGGCGGATTCAATCTAAATTCGTTAGCTGATCCGCCAGTAGCCGTTGAAAGTGATGGCTGGATGATCGTATCTTCTCCAAGATCTGGGTATACTTGGATTAGATTGTCCAATTTTGGGTTTAGGGCTGTAATAGGAGACTACTCTATAATGACAATTCGCGTTCTTGCTACAGGGGAATTGAGTGAACGTCCAATTTATATTGGTAACCTCTCTGCAGTCATCGTTATTAAAGTTTAACCAATGTATCTAAGTTTACCTATCGATCCATTTGATTGTACCGACTGTTGCAGGAAATTAATTGAACCTCCGTCATTTGTTGTACTTGAACCAGGATCCAGGGTATTTATGTCGTTTATTAATTCTGCTTCTATTATTTCTAGCTGTTACTTAAATTATTTAAAACTGCTAAGACTTTGGGCTCCTCTGACTACTTGGAAAGCGCAGACAATCAGCGATAAAGCATCTTACTCCAGTTCAGTCAAGTTTCCCATTTCCAAAAACGTGTTGCTTCCTTGGAAGCCTTGTTGTCTAGTGAAGCAGTCATGAGAATAAGCGAACTGAAGTTCTTTCAGTTCTGTGACCTGATTGTTCACCTTTGCAGGCTGTTGACTTCACCTGGAGCAAACACGATCGTGTTGAGTGTGATGCCAGAACTGTGAGTGTGTGTTGGTTTCCCAGTAACCACGTGCAGAGACATGTATGTTTAGATTTGTGTGAAATGAGAACTACGTGTGGAGGTTTGTGATTGAGGGAGCGTACACTTACGCATGTGTAAATTAAGCTACGTTTGCAGATGTGTGTTTGAAGAACCAAAGAGGGAACAGAGAGTGAGTGTGCGATAATGTGAAGCTATCAGAGTTTGTGTGTGTGGAGTTGAAGCTACCAGAGTTTGTGTGCGAGGATGTGAAGCTACCAGAGTTTGTGTGTGTCATGTGAGGGAATGAGAGAGAGAGACAGTGTAGTGGGTGAGGTAGCCCGAGAGAGAATGTGTACTATGTTAGGTAACTACTGTAAGAATATTAATTTGTGCGGTTTTAAATGCCCAAAGTTTTGGGTCTTAAAAGGACAGTTTCCGAGAACCGACCGCTCGACTTTTCAATGCCAGACACATGCACCCTTGCGCATGCACACTCACTACTCATTGTTTTGAATAGATACAAATCATCATTACTTATTCCCTCATCGTTACCCGATAACTTACGTATTGTTTTGCGTAAGTCGCGTTTAGATCTAGCGATTTGCGAGTAGTTAGCGTTGCTCGTATAGGTCTCTCCCTATACACCCATATAGTAGCAGTGAGTCGCTAGGGTGTAACGTCCTGGTAAGTTTGACCTACGATTCTAGCGACAATCGAAAGTCGGATGGAAGCTACGGGAGGAATAAGAGTGTGTAGAAGACAAAGCTCTTTAAATATTTCATAAGCACAAAATAAAAACTTTATTAAAGAATAATTAGGAGAATAGAAGTGTAAATAATTCCTAATTTATAATTACAAATACGAGAAAATAAAATTATTGATTTCTCGAATGAGATAGCTCTGTGACGGGATAACACATCCTTCCCATTCGACCGCATTAGACTGAATGCCTCTTCCTCGGAGGAAAGGACACGAGGAAGTCGAAGAGGAGAAATGAGCTCGGGAGTTCATCTCCTAATTTCCTTACAGAGATAAAGGAATGAGGTCAGAAGGTCGGAATGCAAATAAATGTAGAAAGAGAGGTTGCGATAAGAAGAGACCCCCCATTCAAAAAGTATCGGGTCGGGTGGTGTATGAAACTTTCATTATTCGACAATGACGAATGTTGGAAAGTTTGTAAAAGTCTTAACTTATTCACCGTCCCGTCCTTAATTATAACATGCATAGTTGAAATGTCTGTGACCTTTGTTTCCAGAGAAACGATCTTTCTGATATGACTTAAAATTACTCATATGCTTAACAATGCTTATTTTCCTCCCCCGCCTATTAATTAATTATTATACAACAAAGAGTCCGATTGATCTGAAAATTGATACAAAGCATCTCTTATATATCTTACACAATATGTAATAACTACTTAGGCTCCGACTAGTCATGTAATGAAGAAGTGACCACTGGGGATCATCTTACCCCTAGGTAGTACAGATATTGAAAGAAAGACTAAAATTGTGTCAGTACATTGTTGTGATGTTTAAATATAAATTATTCCCTATTTATTTTAAGACCTTACCTAGAGTACAGTTTGTGTTGGAGCCTAATCTCTGGAGGGATAAATAATTTTTGCTCGCTTGTACTAAATGCTACACCTAAATTGAATTTAGGAAAAAGTTCAATAGAAAGGAGACGAATATGATGGTCACGGTCACTTACGGGAATAAACTGGATATGGATAGCATTCAAAAATCATTTGAAATTACTTTCTTCATGGTCGGTTTTATATCAAGTTTGTTTAATATTACCAAATAACGTAAGAACACTGTTATGTCCAGAAATAGTTGTATTATTATAGGTCATAGCCAAAAATAGAATTTGGAGAACAAGTATTGTGACAGGAACTGTAACTTACGCTTAGAACTTTTTGTAGAGTCATTTATTAAAGAATTCTACTAAATTGAATTGTTATTATACTTATGAGTGTTAATGAAATCAACCGTTTCTGTGTAGTTGAACAAGGTTGCTTAGTTTGTGGCCACAACTAACGTAAGTGGAATTGTGTTGAATACATTACATTTAACTAAATACTTTTTGTAACTTACGAGTAATTATTATAGGATAAAGCGATGACCAATTTTATATATTTTTTCGATACATCCATCATTAAGAATGTTGTGGTCTTGAGTGATTCATAATTAGTCCAAGGATCTATAATACGAAATAAACCAGGAAATATTAATATTTTGTGGTAATGTGCATGTACTTAAGCATACTGGACTTCATTTGAATGGATATTTCTCATTAGGATTCGGTCAAATCTGTTGGTGCTCAGTTGGTCTTTCCAAGTCATCATTCAAGATGGAAAGTGTTGATTCGAATTACTTACTTTTAGCTATAATTCTGTCTACGATTACAGTCACCACAATACTCGGAAATATTTTGGTTCTACTAGACTTTACAATTCGGTTTCTGGGAGACACGAGATCTCGAACACCTACGCAGTTTTTTATAGCTAACTTGGCATTCTGTGATTTCCTTGTGGGATTGTTGATTCTTCCCTTTCTATCAATTCTTCAATTGAGAGGACAATGGGAGTTTGGCTTTACTCCGTGTCTCATTTGGATTTACTTGCACTGCTGCCTCTGTGCCGTATCGATTCTTTCTACACTGGCCATTTGCATTGAGAGATTTATTGGAGTTCGATACCCGATTGAACACAGAAACCTGCTGACACCTAAAATTATGTTCGAAGTGATCTTGTCTTTTTGGATGATTGGTGGAGTTCCAACGGCGTTGGCAATTGCGTTTCTCACCTTACCTGACCAAGGATGGGAACAATGTGACTTAAAACAACAACCGTGGGTTACAATTTCATACTGCTTGGTTAATTTTCACGGTCCAATGGTCCTGATGATCGTTCTTTACACTAAAATCTATCGGATTGCGGCAAATCACATTCAATTAAGGATAAATCAAGGAATTCATCAATTGGATGCGAATGGGAATACAACATGTTCCGGGACTTCTTCTTCTGGAGTTTCGACTGGAGACGATAAATCTAAAGAGTCAGTTTCTATATCAAACGTAGAAAAAGGCATGCCATTAACATTAAATCAAACGAAAAGATTTAAGGATGGACATGCTAAACAAACTGAATTGGCGAAGAAACTGTCAGTTTTGGTTGGAATTTTGCTTGTCTCTTACTTTCCATTCTTTACCGCAGTTCCTTTGAAAGCAGCTTTTCCTGCGCTTCTAAGCGACGAAGTCGTTCGAAGTCTCTCTTGGTTTAGATATTTTAATAGTTGTGTAAATCCCTTTATTTACTTTTACTCTGTGCCCGCGTACAGGAAAAGTATGATTAAGAATTGGATAAATCTAAAGTCCTATTTCTACACGGCTTAAAGTTTAATTGTAAATATAGTAGAGAAATAAAGCAGAAGAAATTTCCTGAGACAAGTTTAAGGAAATTGTTCACACATCCAAGTTTTGCAGGCATAAAAAATATTGGACAACAAGTGAAGTAAGACTACAAGAAACTTGAGCATAGAGATATTGTACTGAATCTGTGTCAGTACGATCTTGTGTTGGGCAAACATTATTCATGCACAATTTACTTTAACACCTTACCAGATACTGCTGTTTGTCAATTAATTTAAAATACATGAACAATTTTAAAGCATTTAATGTCTTATTATTGAGGTGATGAAAATACATCGATGAAATGAGTTTAGGAATCGATTTCTTTCGAATTGTAATATGGGTAAAAAAGAATCAAGGCATTTACTTTAACTCTTGTAAAACAAGTGCTTGTAATTGGACAGGTGTGCGTGGAAAAGTAAGTCAAATTGATAGGAATAATTACAGAAAATAAGTTTGGGAGTCTAACTTTAGGAGGGCTACCGACTTTTGATTTCCTTCTAATAAATGCTAGCATAATTCAAATTTAGGAAAAAAGTTCAAGGAAATGGAGATGAGTTTAAAGGTCAGGCTCACACTCAAACAAACTGGATACGAATGGTATTTAAAATAATTTACAAACTACTTTCTTCATGTGTGGTTTTTTATCAAATTGGTTTTACATTACAAAATATCGTAAGAAACTATTAATTTCTAGATCTTTGGAGACGTTCAAGTACTTGTCACGACCAAAAAATTGATGATGAAGGTAAAGTATTATGCCAGGAACTGTGATTGACACACACAATTTATTGTTAGCATCGTATATTTGATATATTTAAGAATTCCACTTAAAGCTAATTGTGAGAAAGAGAATGTTGTTACTTGCTAATGATTAATGATGAGTGGTTATGAAATCAATCATTTCTGTGTAATTGGATGAAGTTGTTTAGTTTGTGGTTACACTTATCGTAAGTGGAATTGTGTTGAATAAAGTAATAGCAATATTTCTATAACATTCTCGGGTAAAGCTATAAGACAAATTTTATCTACATTTACGTTGAATCAATTATTAAGAAAAGTTGTGGTCGTGAGTGATTCATAACTAGTCAAGGGAACTGCGATAAGAAATGCAAAGGAAAAATTAATGTTATGTGGTCTACTGAATGTGCTTAGGCACATTTTCCTTCATTGAATAGATTTTTCATGTTTCCTATTGGGATTCTGTTCAATCTGTTAGTGCTCATTTGGTTGTAAAGTTAGCTTTCATAATGGGAACTGTTAGTTGGAACTACTTTGTTTTAGCTCCAATTCTCTCTACGATTACTCTGACCACAATCCTCGGGAATATTTTGGTTCTACTAGACTTCACTATTCGCCTTGTGGGAGACACGAGATCACGAACACCTACGCAGTTCTTTATCGCTAACTTGGCACTTTGTGACTTTCTTGTGGGATTGTTGATTCTTCCGTTTCTATCGATTCTTCAAGTGATAGGACAGTGGAATTTTGGTTATACTTTTTGCCTCGTCTGGATTTATTTACACAGCTGCCTCTGTGCTGTGTCAATTCTTTCAACGCTTGCTATTTCCATAGAGAGATTTATTGGAGTTCGATATCCAATCAAGCACAGAAACCTAGTGACACCAAAAAATATCTTGCGAGTAATCCTGTCATTTTGGATAATTGGAGGAGTTCCAGTGGCATTGTCAATTGCGTTTCTCACCTTACCTTACCAAGGATGGGAGCAGTGTGACTTAAAGCAACAAGCGTGGGCAACAATATCGTATTGCTTGGTGTATGTTCACGGTCCCATGATCCTGATAATTGTGTTTTACACGAAAATATATCGGATTGCAGCAAATCACATTCAGTTAAGAGTAAATCAAGGAACTTCACTCTTGGATGCGACTGGAAATACAGCATGTAGTGGGACATGTTCTACTGGAGTTTCCACTGGAGATGACAAATGTAAAGAGCCGGTTTCCACATCAGATGAAGGAGAAGAAGTGACATTGTATCAAACGAAAAGAGTTAAGGATGGACAAGATAAACAAAAGGAGTTGGCGAAGAAGCTGTCAGTTCTCGTAGGAATTTTACTTGTGTCTTACTTTCCGTTCTTTACTGCAATTCTTTTGAAATCAGCCTTTCCTGCGCTTCTTAGCGACGAGGTCGTTCGAAGTCTCTCTTGGTTTAGATATTTTAATAGTTGTGCAAATCCCTTTATTTACTTTTATGCTGTGCCAGCATATAGAAAAAGTATGATAAAGAACTGGAGTAAAATTAAATCCTACTTCTCAGAAGCTTAAAGTGCATTTGTAGGCAATGTGAAGATACCTAGTAGTAGGTATGTCCTGAGGCAAATTTAAGTTAATACACTTTAGCAAAGCAAATACACTTAAGCAAATTTAAAATTAATAACGTTCTACTTTGCGAAAAAGATTACAACACATAAATGAAATATGGAGTATTCGAGACAAATGAATTCATGCAAATGTCTCCTGAATCAAGCCAGAGCATCAGAAAGCTGCAACATCCAATTAGCATACATGAATCGTCATCCTCATCTAAGTTTAGAAGAGTAAGTTGCAAAGTGTTAGTCTCTCTGAAAGTGTCTGTATAACACTGCAGGAGAGCTTGTTATACAGAACCGAATACCTTCGATTTGAAATTTTCGTCACTTATCGACAATGCCCCTACTAATTATCCAGCTTCCCTTCATTAACCGTTATAAAAAGCATTATTTTTTTAATTTATAAGTATTTGTTAAATGGTAAAAAGTTTGGATAAATTTTACTGATGATTTCAATGACGGCAAACAATTTTCTCTCTAAATACCACAATCATAACCTGTTATCCATGTTTTAATGACGATTGAAACATTAATTACAGCTCCTGTGTAAAAGATTAAAAGAAAATTTGCCAAAATCCGAGGTTTTAATGAATGGAAATTGGAGAGAGTCTCTTTAGGAGAAATTAAATACAACCATGTCAAAATATAAGAGTAGATTTTAATACTTATTTTTCTTTGCTTGATATTAAATCTTGTTTTTTGATTATTACTATCTGTCACTGCGTACTTGAGACATGCATTTTATTTTATCATTATTTATCTGCCAAATTAAGGGATTGGGTTTAGAATTAAAATTATTTGTCAAAAAATTAAATATGTGTGTCCTATGGACGATCATTGATGATTATAAATTTGGTTTTTCGGTCGCAGTATTCCAAGCATGGCAGTGCATTAATAATTGCAGCAAAGTAAATACTGAAAATATGTAAATGAATTGGTGATTAACTAAATTATATATTTTTATTAAAATTTAAACTTTATCATCCGATTGTGGGTTTGAAGAAAGCTTTCCATTCATAATTTAAATATGGGACAAGGCCAAGGGTATAAAATCAGTAGATAAATTGTATCACTCGATGTAAATCTCAAAATATATATTTGCTGTCAACACTCAGCCACAAAAAATTTTTTGCAAGACTTAACCCTACAAAATTTTCTGATCAAACCATCTTTTGGAATTTACTCTTGTCTCATATTTTAAAATGAATCAGAAAAATAGCTCAAAAAGATACTCGCCTGCAATTAAATTACTCCTAGACATAGGAGATTTTTCCTTTGAATTTTTTTCGTTCATGACTCCCTTGCCTCTCTCGTGGAAATCAGAAACGAATACAATTTTTTTATCGAAAAGGAAGTACTTAATTTGGGAGATGGCTTTTGCTATAGTAGTGATTTATGGGTGGATTACTCCTGGTCTTTGTCTCTTACTTCAAAAAACCTCAAGGGGGGAAATGACACTACTGGATACTTTGATAATGGGCGTGGTTTTTCTTGCAATAACTCACAGCCTTATTATAGCTTCAATGATAGGATTCAAGAGACACGAAACTGTGTTTGCTTTCAACTACTTACTGCAGATCTTTGAAAAAATCTTAGAAAGTAAGTGATTTTATTACCATATATTTTGAAAGACAATAGTATAAAAAATAATCTGTTTGCTTTTAACTTCAGGATATGCTAATCGGCAGCAATTGACTAAAGAACAAAAGCGTAAGAGGAAACTTACCATGAAGTTATACCGAGTTAGCCTAAGATGTCTCCTGGGAGCGATTCCAGTATTTGCAGCTGGAGCAATTTACGAGAGATTGGATCCAATATTGCATCCGATGGAATACTTCAACTCGTATTATCAACCAAATTGGTTTTCTAAGCTGATCTGCATATTAATTCGATTTGTTCTCACGTGCGAAGTTACAGTGGAATGTATAAGAATTCAAGTTCTATGTATGATTGTTGTTGTAGCAGTTGGGTTTAGTGTTCACTTGTCTTTAGACATTCTAAAATTCCGTGCTAAATTTGTTATCGATAAGTACAAAGATCTTGTAAGTTACGATGATTTCCAAATTGTGATATATCGCTGCCATATTCTTCTTAAGACTCTGTGCATGTTGTATATGTTTTTGGGAGGTGTTCTTACGGTAATTGTAGTTTATGGCACTATCAAATTTATTGATAGGCTGCCTGTGTATATTTACATTTGGTTTCCTTTTGCAGTGATATTATTTGCTTTCATGACAAGCTTCTTTTTGCCGTTAGGAACCAGGTTACATGGGAAATCCCAAGACTTAATTAAAGCTTGGGAAATTAGTTCGAAGAAAATGATGGTGAGTAAATATTCAACTAGCTTCAGAAAAAACCAACAAAGGGTTCTGGTGCGAAAGGTTCGTTCGTTTCTTGAGATTCGAGTATATTTTGGTCCATTCTTTTACTTAAAGAGAGAAACAAAATCAACGTTCATTTGGGCTGTTTTGGAATATACCTATAGCGCTCTTCTGACTTACTAGTTTTTGGCAAACTTGGTCATTTAAAAAAAAAAGTCCTTGTTTACTTGGATTTCCTTACAATGCATAAAATAGTCAAGGAATAACTGATTTTTTCATAGTTCTAAGCTTAATTGTAGTCTTTATAAAATCTTCAGTCATTCGATTTATACACCAATTAGTAAACCAATTTCACAGTAAAAGTTCCATTGTTGGATAATTGTAAGGGACTTGATTCCCTGTCACCAAATAATGGTTGAGTTTGTATATAATTAGTTAATGGCGCATAACGTGATTTACATGCTTTGCATAAGTGATGTTGGAAAAGATGAAGAGCAAAGAATAACTCTACGTTTTCGTTTAATTGTAATTATAACTTAAGCTATAAGTCTCTAAGGGACTAATTAGTTAGTCAAGTTAGTATCATATTAGCATTTGTTGCAATTAATACTCTACTTTAATTTAAACAGCGGCTTCAATAATGCTAGGAATTAATTTAATTTTCTGTGGATTATAGACAATTTTGCATTATTCTTGTCATCATTTCCAAGGTACATGCAACACACGCTAGCTTCTAATGTTAGGAATAGTTTATTCAAACCTTGGACTTGCTTTCATATGAAATTCTTTGTTTAAAGACACTGCTAATTATGCATATTATTTGAATATGATCAGCGTTTAATTACAAGATCATGGATTTTAAATGTAAGTACAATTTTCCATACAACGATGAAATTGGCTTGTTCGAATAATCGGGAAGTTCTAAAAATAATGTCAGGCAATAAGTAGATGCATAATACAAAGTTAATATAAACGTTTTGAGGGCTACATGGAGTTTGTTATTTAGTAAATTAAGGTTATATACTTAATACTTAACCTTTACATTGGCTCCTAATTACCAGTTTTAACTGTTTTTCATCATTAAATCGATTATGCATGGCGAATATAATTGCCGAAATTTGTTCTATTTTAAATGTATGAACTTCTGAACCCAATTTCCAAGACTTTATAACTGGAAGTTGTGTCTTCTATTCGATGCAGTTAAATGTAAAGCATTGCATAGAGATAATAAAAAATACTCAGTCCGAGACTTTTGGTGCAATTAATTGAATCTGCAAAATTCACCAATAGCCAAGCAAGGGTTTCGTTTTCATTATATTTAATTCAAATATTTAAAAATGGTTCAAAAAAGGGACTTAGAAAAGCATTCACCTACTGTTAAATTGCTATTGGACATAGCAGACTTTTCCTTTGAATTGCTTTCTTCCTTAAACTCTATGCCAATTGGGTGGAATCCTAAGACAAGTAACCTCGTGATAACAAACAGGAAGCTTTTAATTTGGGAAGGGGCAAATATTTTAGTGTTTGCTTATGGATGGCTCATTCCAGTTGTTTGTCTTCTGCTTCAGAAAACTGGAAAAGGACACATGACACTTCTAGATAATTTAATATTCTTTGCACTTTTATTGGTCATAACTCATTGTCTGATAATCAGCTGGTTAGTCAAGCACAAACAAGAGGAGATTGCAAGTGTAGTCAACAGCATTCTGGAACTCGTGGATATAATCTTAGCGAGTAAGTAATTATTAAAACATACCAATATCGTATTTAAAGTGATATGAAAATAATCTTGATTGATAAATTTAATTAATTAAAGGTTACGGAGTTCGACAAAAGTCCACTGCAAAAGAAAAACTGATGAAACAGCAGATAATCAAAGTGTACCGACTAGGCTTGCCATGTCTCTTTGGACTAGTTCCAATATTTGCCGCTGCAGCAATGTTTGAAAGATTGGATCCAATATTCCATTTAACGGAAGCATTTATGCCATCAGAAAGTTCATCGTTTAGCATTAAAATTATGGTGATTTTATTTCGATTTTTAATTGCGTGCGAAGTTATCATAGAATGCGCGAGAATTCAACTTCTGTCCTCGATTATTATTTTAATGATGGCGCTTTTTATGTTTTCGTCCATGAACACGCTTAGATATCGTGCTAACGTTGCAATCCCGAAATATAAAGATGTGGCGCGGTACATTCAATTCCAGTTTGTATTATTCCGTTTCGGTTTTAGTGTAAAAGCTTTAGTGCTCTTGTACTTTTTTATGGGCGGTTTTATAGTAACATTTTTTATTTTCGGCACGATCAAGTTTATCAATAAATTGCCTTTTTATATTTATTTCGGATTTCCATTCGTATCAGGAATACTTATGTTTTTCTCAAGCTTTCTTTTACCAATCGCAACAATGTTGCATGGGATGTCGAGTGCCATGATCAAATCGTGGAAAATAAATGCCAGGAAAATGAGCGTGAGTAAATATTCTACTAGTTTTATGAAAACAAAGCAAAAGGCGTTGGTAAAGAAACTTGGCTCTTTTCTTGCGATTCGATTGTACGTTGGTCCTTTCTTTTATCTTAAGAAAGAAACTAAAGCAACTTTTATTGGGGCCGTCATGGAGTATGTATACAATCTTCTTCTTACAAATTGAACTATGTTGTAATTATTTGTGCCTCTGTGTATATAGTTTCTCAATTTATTAACATTTTCACCCGTGCACATTACTCCGCGTTTTAAAGCAATTTTTGTTATATTTTCATGGCTGCCAAAATCATTCAAACACAAACACAATAAAAAGTACACTTAGTTGTAAAACATAACATAAATACATTGTAAATTTTACTACATGCAATAGTAATCTAAGATCATTCTAGCTGCAAGCATTGTTAATAGCTTATTTACCGCGTTTCTCAAATGAGGCAGGTAGAATAAAGTCCCACTTTGCCCATTTGATGCATATGCAACAAGTCCTATTCAATTGAATTATGGATATATTCATATTCTGTATCAAGGACAAGCGTCTCATGAATTGTCTTATGAAGGACGCTACTATTTAACATACATACTGGTCAACTTCCTGGTGACTTGTGCGATTGTTTAAGGAAGTTAAATATAGAAGCAAAGAGTTTATAGTTATGATTTTTTAAATGTTAGCTTCAGCAGAATGTATTAGTAAGTATCCAGTAGTAATAGCTTAAAAACCTTGTTCTTGAGTTAATGCATTTAATATATATTTGGACAAATCACATGTTGAAAGGATAATTGGGTAGTGACTGTTGGATAAATAATTGACGTTGCCAGTATGTGTGGTTCTTAATTGAAAACATTTTGCAATCTTCTTGCCATTTTCACATATGGTTTTCTGACAACTTTTACAGCATACACTCAACAGTCTGCAATTTAGAAACTTTAACTGAATACAACTGGCGAGATTTTTCAGATTTTGATAAAAGTGGCTTCATATATTAAACAAATAAGAATAAATATAATTGCGATGCTTCTGGCCATTTATTATTTTCCTATTACAATCCTCCTTCCCAAAGAGTACGAATTAAGGCACATAAGACAAGCATCAATTAGCCTACACGTAGTAAATGTTAAGTTTTTAATTGTTTTGAAATTATCATCAAATCAAAACTTTATACGATTTCGTAAATTCTCATCAGCTAGAGGGTGCAAAAGGGATTTCTGCTTGCATAAATTTATTTCCGTACAAGGTACACTTATCAACCACGTTTCTAATTGCAGACAATAAAGACTGTGCCACAATAAAATTTAATAAAATGAACTTTAGAAATGCCCGAATGGAGAGATTATTGTATATTTCATGTAACAAAATGTACTTTCACGTAATTTAATTCTGATACCTTCTTTAAGCTAAAGGCCCAAATATTTCGTTTTTTCTTGTGTAAGAAGTAACTGTACAATCTTTAAGAATTCGGACTCGAGGAATGATTTACGTTTAATGTTAGGGCTTAGGATATTTTGTCGTTAGGCATCGTTGGAACTGCAGCTCCATAAGAACTGCCTAATGCAATAATTCTCCAACTCGTGACATCTCCTAGGCCTTACACGACCCTTAGGAATAAACTAAAAGAATGCAATGAAATTCACAATTAAAAACTCGACTTTGACTCTACAAACTATTGACGACAACTCTCCAAATAATAAACCGAAGGGAAACACGGAAATTTAATTCTACACACAATTTATGCCTTTATTCTCGCGTCCCCAGAGCTGAAATGAACACAAAATTCCAATCATTTAAAAATTAGAATAGCAGTTAAGACTAAATTGTAGGCAACCACTAATCTTAACTTTTATAAACAATAGAATGAACTTCATAGTAAAAATACAGAACTTCTCAACTCCCGATTTCCCTAGCGTCAGAAAGAATAGGTCAAATAACCCCGGACCCACAGTTTCACAAAAGATAAAAATACATTGTGCTTACATTTTAAGTCCGAATTCCAATAGGCATTTTGAAATTACCAAGCACAAAGATCACGTTTGTTCAGTTGGTACCCTGCTTCATTATTATTAGATGGCACGCTGATATTAAACCGTCATCACCTTATGTATTCTGTGAATGATTTCTGCTCTTTTAATGTCATATTTTTAAATAATGGAACTTCCTATCTGGGCTGTAGTGCAGAGACTAATTGCTTGGCTTGAGGTTTTTGACACGGTTTTGGTAAGGTCTGAGTAAAATTAAAGCATTGGCTATTACTCTCTTAGCTCTGAAGCTCATTTTGGTTTTAAATTAGCACAACACCATTTGCCTGTTTGATGCGTCAAACTAATTTAAAAAAATCAAAGGTAAATAAGTTACAGCTGGAACGTTTGGACGTCGTTAGCCTCTCTTGACTTTGATAAAAAATGGCCAAAATTGTATAACTGTAATAACGAGTTAATTGTTAAAAACCATTTCAATTTCTGAGCATGAGTGGCGTTTTCCTTTTTCCGTGTTTGTAAATATTATGTGCATATAACATAAGCAAACTTGAAAAAGGTCAAATGTAATTTATCAGCGGATATATTTGGGGTTGTTGCTGTCCTTGATGGGATTTTAAACAACCTCCTATAGAAAGAGGAGACTTTGTATCCCTGTAATCTTGTGGTTTATTTAGTATAAAAGTCCTTGCTGCATGATAATTCTTATTAATTTTCCAAACTTAACTGGATTAGCGTTTATCTATAAACTCAAAGTTTTAAATTCGGAAATTAAATTAATTTACGTTGGAAAACAAGGCCTGCTTGTTAGAATTTAGAATAATCTTGAAATTTATGTAATGAGTTGCTGTGGGATATCCTGATGTACTGTGGTTGACGTAGAAATGGTAGAAATATAAGTAGAAATAGCATTATGGTCACTTCGTTTTAATCGTTTTAATTAACTACTAATTGCTGGTATTATCTTTGGTCCCAATTCCTAAATTGCATGCTGCTTGTAGCTACTATTAAACAATGTATCTGCTATAAAAGTCAATGCTAAGAATGCTAAGAAGGTAGTTCGAGTCTTACTTTTGAAAAATTTGAACGTTAAAGAATTTATGGACGTCCCGAATTACATAGCCAATTCCTTAATATTTTCACAATAAACTTATGCACACAAGTGCACTGAAGTGTGTCTCTTGTCGTAACGTATTTTTTAAAAGTGAAAAATGCATCGCAAAGTAAACTCGAACTCAAATAGAAGTTCACCTGCTGTAAACTTATTAATAGACTTAGCAGAGTTCTCACTCGGAATTTTTTCTTTCATGAGCTGTTTGCCTGTCTCGTTCAGTGCGAAGACAAGAAAAATTTCGCTACCAAACAGAAAGCTTTTAATTTGGGAAATGGCAGTTGTATTAGTGTTTGCCTATGGATGGGTTATTCCTGCTGGTTGTCTTGCGTTTCAGAAAACAGCAAAGGGACCTATGACTCTCTTAGATGATTTGATAATGGGTGTAATCTTGTTGCTAATTACTCATTGCCTTGTAATAGGATGGTTAATGAAGTTTAAGAGAGTGGAGATTGCAGTTTGTGTCAACAGCGTCTTGCCACTCGTAGATAATTTATTTGCCAGTAAATATTTTAAAATCAAATATAATGTCGTGTGAAAACTAAACCAATTATAAGTTAACTAATTTATTTTTAGTTTTTAAATGTTTTCTTATAAATTACAGGATACGGTCCTCGAAAACAATCCACTGTAAACGAAGAATGGATGAAGGATCTGATAATGAAAGTATACAAAGCCAGCTTGGCAATTATCTTGGGAACAATTCCAATGTTTACAGCTGCAGGAGTTTATGAAAGGCTGGATCCAACATTTAATCCGATAGAAATATACTTGTTGTCCAGTAACTCTCACTTCTTGGCTCAGATGCTAGCCATTTTATTTCGATTGGTTGTCACGTACGTAGTAATTTTAGAGTGTGCTAGGATTCAAGTTGTATCCATGACTGTTATCTTAATGTTAGGATTTAGTTCGATTTTGTCTTTGGATATTTTAAAACATCGTGCTAAGGTTTCAATGCCTAAAAGCTCCGATCTTAGTGTCTACAACCAATTCCAATTTATGTTATTCCATTGCGATTTTGCTGTCAAGACGTTAGCACTTCTGTACTTTTTCTTAGGTGGTACTGTAATGGTAGTTTCTATTTATGGCACAATAATGTTCGTTGATAAGTTGCCTGTTTATATTTACTGGGGATTCCCATTTGTGACGATTCTAAATATGTTTGTTACGTGCTTTTTCTTGCCAATCGGAACAATGTGTCACGGACAGTCAGACGACTTGATCAAATTCTGGAAATCAGGAGCAAGAAAAATTATTGTTAGTAAATTTTCAACTAGTTTTACTAAAAGTAGGCAAAAGATTATAGCAAGGAAAACGTGTTCGTTTCTACCGATTCAATTGTATGTTGGGCCTTTCTTTTATCTGAAGAAGCAATCCAAGGCAACTTTTATTTGGTCTATATTGGAATATGTTTCCAGCCTTCTACTTACAAAGTAATTTGTTTTAAAGCAAATCTACATTTTTTTCTCAATTCTTTCAATTCTGTAGCTCTTTGTACTTACTATAGATAGGGTATTAATTATGTAGTAAATCACCTTGTAAAATATGTAGCTGCTGGTGGGAATTAAATGCACTAGTTCACTACAAGATATTATAAAAATAAAGGTTAGTTGTTCCATTGTTCTAGTTAATTTTAGCTGTCGTTTTGAAATGTAATTTGCTTGCAATAAGTTTCTGGTCAAAATTAAAGCTTATGCAAATTCTGCAACCTCAGTTTGTTTTGCTTGATTACTGAACTTTCATTATTGAAGGATAAGATTTGCTAGTTGGCAAACTTACTTGAACACAGTTCTTTTGTTAAGAATCTATATTTGGCATTGACATTTGAAGTCCATATGTTTTATGTCATTTATGTAATTGGGATGTCCATTAAATTTACAAACCCTGAAAACCGTGTATGCATCTGAAATGTACGCATTTACCTGTAGATCTGATGTGATGAATACCAAATCAGGTTCAATGCAATTTTACATTGGAGCCGTTGTTTTTCTTTGTTAAGAAAACGTATGATATAAATTGGTGAAAATCGCACACTACCATTCGGTGGTCATCTTTAACTTTTATTACACAATTTGTTGGATGTATTTGTTTAGTTGGTCGAAAACCACGCTAAAGCAAATTAGAGGAATAGTTAAAGCAAAAAGGTTCGTAATTATCAAACTCTCTAGATTTCGTAAGTGATTTGCAGCTTTCATTCTTTTGTAACAGCCTTGTTCGAGCAATTTTATCAATAATATTCTTAATCTGCTTAACTGCAAATGTTAATTTGATGGAAACAAATAAATTGGTGGGCTTGTACATAATATTTTAAATTGGCATTTTTAAGGGCTTTAATTAAAATTATTCCAGTGGCATACACAGTAATCAATTACAGTTATTTTCTGAATACTCTTGACAGATTTAATTATTGCCTTTTGTGCAAATCTATGAAGCATGCAATTTTACCCTTAAGAAAATTGTCCTGAATTTTCCGAGGAATGTGATTCAAATTGCTTCAAGGCTCGGTTACATTTGTAAAAAGGTAAAGAATTCAATTTGCCAGAAATAAAAGTAAAAAGTTTTAATTGATCATATTTCGATGATTGTATACTATCAATATTTTGTGAAAAAAGTTAAATAAAGTTTGCATATCCTGCAAATGCTTCTGTTGTCTTGTGAACCTTTCAAGCTATTTAATTTATAGTACCATTATTCATTTACCACAGCTTGCAACACTTCAATATTGTTTCCAGTAAGGTTTAATTGCTGGAAGCTGATTGAAGTTAAATTTAAAAAATGCAAAATCAAATTAATGTGGTAAAGTTATGTTCCTGTTTATTGCAAATAAAATTCAAGTCAAAGGTTTCATTTGCAAGACTTGGACTCCAATTAATCTGTACTTGCCTGGTGGATGAATAGTAATTTGTACTGAATCGCAAAATCGTTGAATCTTGAACAAATAAATCCATAACAAATAATCGACTTCTTCTTATTTTAGTTATGGGTCCTTCATTTAACGTTTAAAAATGGTACAGGAATATTTTAAAACCAAATCCGTTCCTTTGCTGGATTTATTTTTATTCGCCGCAGAATTAACTTCTACAGTATTTTCGTGGATTTATCCTGTTCCGCTGCAATGGAATGAAAAGACAGTTTCTTCGTTGCCGAGAAATAAACTTTACATTTGGGATTGCATCTTGACCTTGTCATTTGTTGGCACTTGGTTCGTTTCCGTCTTTTGCCTCATAATAACAAAAACTTCAAAATTAGATATCACTTTCACGGATACTCTGATTTTGATGGTAATTTTATTGCTGTCAACTCACACACTCTCATTGGCTTGGCTAGCCAGATTCAGGAGACACGAAATATCTCTAGGCATTAACAACATATTACGCCTACTAGACGAAATTATGCAAAGTAAGCAATCAATGACCACTGGAAATCAGTAAATTCAAAACTGAATGAAAAATTAATTAAACTAATTAAATTTTTAATTTTCAGCTTATGGGCAAGCACTTGAAGTCACTGCAATACAGGAGTTCATCAAAAAGAATACAAAAAAGTTTCTTGTATGTCTTAGAATCAGTTTTACTTTTCTATTTGCACTGATCCCGATATTCTCAGCTTTAGGTATTTACGAAAAAATAGATCCCTTGGTTCACCTGATTGATTGGTTCAAAAATGAAGGTTTATTTTTTCAGTTAATTACCATTTTATGCTGGTATGTTGTTCTGTGTATATCCGTCTTGGAATGCACAAGAGTACTGGCGCTCAGTTTTGGGGTAGTTGTGTTAATTGGGTATTGAATTCAATTGCATTTGAATATTTTGACAAGTGGGGCTGAAATGTTTGGTCATAAATACCAAGATTTTGCGAGCTACATTAAATTGCAATTGAACATCAGTTGCTTTAGAGAAATAATCTACATTTTGATATTAGCGTATATGATTTTTGGAGGTTACACGTTACTAGTTATTTTGATTTATGGAACGATTAAATTCATTGGCAAAGTTCCCGTACATATTTACTTAGCTTTCCCGTTTCTTGCTGCAGTGGGGTTTTTTGCACTTTTTTTAATTTTGCCATAAGCAACAAGTTTGAATGGGAAGTCTGGGGAGTTGATTGGAATCTGGAAGCATCAGAAGCCAAAAGAAAAGACGCGTGGATATTCTAAAGTTCATAAGCCACAAGAAGTTTCGTTTAAAAGAAAGACAACACAATCGTTCCTGTCTATTCGATTGTACTTTGGATCCTTCTTTTATATCCGGAGAGAGACTAAAGCTACTTATCTCAGGTCAATTATGGAAAATCCTTGTAAGGCAATCCTGACTTTTTAAATACGGAGAGATGCTACTATTATATACAGTTGTTTAATTTGATTAGAGGCAGTATTTAACTGTGGAATCGCATCTCTATGTTATAATTTTATTTCATAATTGAGTACAAATGATATTTTAACATTGTATTTGCTTTTTGGTTTGATCTAGTTATTTATGTACGAATTGCTTGGAATAAATTGCGTCCTCGTAACCTCAATAGAACCACAACCCTATTAAACACTGGGTTTGCTTATTAATCTTCCAAATCCGTAGTGTGTGATTAAGAATATTTGAAATTTGAAATAAAGGTTATGCTTTTACTTCATAATTGTCGTGGAATTATTTATTGAATGGTGATGCAACTTATGTAAAACGCTTAAAAAAGAAAAAAAATGGGCTGTTCTATTAAACACAGTGTTCTTGCGTTTTAAATGGGTTCCTTTCTTTTTATTCCTAGTGGCCAGTTGAGAATTGTAGCATGCATGAGTAGCAGCTTTCTGCTTGGCACTTCCTTTTAATGAAAAGTTTCAATAACGAAGTAAGGTATCATATGAGTGTATGAGCCTACACATTTTAGTCTTTAAAAAGGCATTATCTTTTAAGTTCGGTCTTGGAAATCACACGAAATTTACAAAACGAGTTTAAAATGATTCGAAAGAAGTATACGGAAACATTTCCACTAGTCCTGAATTTAGTTTTAGAGATAACAGACATTTCCTTCAGATGGTTTTCATTCATGTATCCAATTCCGTTTGCGTGGAATTCGACGATTCCTGAAATGACTGTGTTACCACGAAGAGGGCTTTTCACTTGGGATGTTTCCGTTGTTGGTGTGCTCATTTATGGGTGGATTATTCCCGTCTTCTGCCTTCTATCACAAAAAACTTCGAAGGGTCAAATTACGCTGTTGGAGAGTGCGTTATTGAGCGCTATTTCGCTACAAATAACTCAAACACTTATATTGGCATGGTTGGCTAGATTCAAATTGATGGCCCTTGCAACTGGTGCTAATAATTTGCTGCTACTGGTGTTCGAAACTTTACAGCGTAAGATGAAAAGCATAGCACCTTGAATATTCTGAAGTGTGAATTAAAACGTTGCGTGTTGTTTCAGGATACGGCTTGCGTCAGCCATTGAGTGCAAGGGGAAAGCAGATTATAAATGTTTGTGTTTGTGCTCAAGTTGCGAGTCTAGGACACTTCGTAGATGGACGAATATGTGAGAGAAAGCATATGTGACAATGATGGACAAAGAGACTCAATT